>JAGIQG010000012.1:16772528-17075528 GCA_024679065.1 Sphyrna mokarran | reverse complement strand
CCTGTAGCCATCACTGTCAAATCCAGATTTTTTAAAAAATTTGCAGTATTCCTCTGTCTCAGGTATCAAGCTCAGGACTGTGTTCTTCCAGACGGTCGTCATTCTCATCAGTACCCAATGTTGAATATCAGTGCGACTTGGAAAATGGGAAATATGACGCCACTGTTCAAGAAAGGCAGGTAACTATAAGCCGGTTAGCTTAATTTTTGTCGTAGGGAAAATGTTTGAATCTATCATTACGAAAGAAATAGCTAGACATCTGGATATAAAGTGTCCCATTGGTAACACACAGTATGGGTTCATGAAAGGCAAGTCATATTCGATTAATTTGGTGCAATTCTTTGAGAACATTAATTGTGCAGTGGACAATGGGGAATGTGGATGTGGTGCATCTACATTTCCAGAAGGCATTTGACAAGATGCCCCACCAAAGACTGCGACATAAAGTAAAGGTACACATTGTGATGGTAACGTACTAATATTGATGGAGGATTGGTTAAGTAACACAAAAAAAGAGAGGGGGTAAATGAGTCTTTTCCTGATTGGCAATCGGTGCCTCCGGGATCAGTGTGGGACCACACTTGTTTACAATTTACATTGATGATTTGGAGTTGGAGACCAAGTGTAGTATGTCAAAATTAGCAGATGACACTAAGATATGTGGAGAGCAAAGTGTGTAAAGGGCGCTGAAAGTCTGAAAAGTGGTATAGATAGTCTAAGTGAGCAAGGGTTTGGCAGATGGAGTACAATGTTGGAAAATGTGAGGTCGTCCATTTTGGTAGGAATAATAGCAAAATGGACTATTATTTAAATGGTAAAATAAATTGCAGCATGCTGCTGTGCAGAGGGACCTGGATTTCCTTCTACAGGAATCTCAAGGAGTTGGTTTGCAGGTGCAGCAGGTAATTAAGAAGACAAATGGAATTTAGTCCTTCATTGCTAGAGGGATGGAGTTTAAAAACAGCAAGACTATGTTGCAGCTGCACAAGGTGCTGGTGAGGTCACACCTGGAGCACTGTGTACAGTTTTCATGTCCTTACTTGAGAAAGGTTATATTGGCACTGGAGGGGATGCAGAGGAGATTCACTAGGTTGATTTTGAAGTTGAGAGGGTTGGCTTATGAGGAAAGACTGAATAGACAAGGGCTGCACCCATTGTAATGCAGAAGAATGAGGGGAGAATGTACAGAAACGCAGAAGATTATGAAGGGAATTGATAAAATAGGAGCAAGGGGATTGTTTCCACTGGCAGAAAAACTAGAATTAGAGGGGCTTAGTCTCAAAATTAGGGGAAGCAGATTTTGGTCTGAGTTGAGGAGGGACTTCTTCACATAAAAGGTTGTGAATCTGCAGAATCCTTGCACGGTGAAGCAGTTGAGGCTACCTCATTGAATATTTTTTAAGGCAAGAAGAGATAAACTTTCGAACAATAAAAGAATTAAGGGTTATGTTGAGCGGGCAGGTAAAGGGAGCTGAATCCACAAAAAGATGAGCGATCATCTTACTGAATGGCGGGGCAGGCTTGAGGGGTCCGATGGCCTACTCCCGCTCCCAGTTCTTATCTTCTTTTTACCATATTCTCAGTGGATTCCTGCCCCTCTCTACCCTTCAAGGGTGAGCAATCATTTGCTATTCTGGCCTCGAACTGGCTGTGGGCTGCACAGATCCTTGAACCCGGGGAATATTCAGTCACCCAAATGCCTTGAATGAACCCAGCTGTATCTCAGCCCCAGAATCCTCAGCGTGATTCCAAACTATGTGAAGCAATTCCTGCAAACTCAGGCCTCATGGAAACATAAAGATCCTGAGGTTATCACATGAAACAGGAACTGCCGGTATAGAGTGAAGCACTTCTGACATTTCCATTAGAATAGTCTCCAAACTTATAAAAATGTGCATTGAGTTGCAACACTAATGCTCTCCACTCACTCACTCAATCACTCACATCAACACTCACTCACTCTTCGTCGCTTTCATTCACTAACTCATGCACTCACTCAAATATACACATACAAGGGTCCTGTATCACCCACAAATATTCACTCATTTATTGACTCACACACTCATTCATTCCCTCATTTACTCACTCACTCACTCACACCTCACAAAGGCTCTGCATCATCCACTCACTCACTCACATAGACATTCATTTACTCACTTTGCCATACACATCCACACACTCACACACACTCACTCATACTCACTCACTCACTGTCAAGAGCCATGTGTTCTCTTGGACATGTGACAAAAGCCCTCTCTCACATTTGCTTGAGGCCTTTCCGAGTCCAGTGTGAGACCTTCCTTCTGAGACCCATTCGAAATCTCTACAGACCCATATGGGCATTCTAGAAGTCCACTCACATTCCTCCCTGCACACTCCTCCCCCACCTCAGATTAAACTATAGTAAGGGCAGCTTCATGCCTCCAAGATGCAGCTGGTCACATCCCATTGTCTCCCTGCTGGGCCTGTTGTAGCTGCCCTGAGCTCTCCAATGCTGCAACCCATAATTCAATCTTACCTAGCAACTGACTACATTTGGTTTGACAATCACAGGCTGCTTTCTCCTCTGATGGCTGCTGATTGGATCATTGGAGTATCAACAACCATGGGTAAATCAGACTCTGATTGGATGATCGGGCTCCCGCACTTTTCAAAATTATGTCAATGCTTGTGCTCACTGATCCCTATCATCTTGTGATCCAGCACTGAACACAAAACCCTCACCTTGCTTTCAAACTCCCCACAAACTAGTCCTTGTGACTCTAAACAGCACCATTCTGCCAACCATCTGAAAGATCTACATTCTTCTAACTGTATTTGTTCATTCTTCATTTCACTATTGCAGACAGGGTCATCTACTGTCAGGGTGCTGTGCTCTGGACCCTGTGCACTTTAAACCCTTTCATTTTGCTCTATCTTTCATTGCATTGCATGATGGTCATTTTGCTGTGTGAACAGTATCAGAGAAAAGAGTTAATTACTGTAGGATTATTTATGAGCATATTTGATATTTCATTGTCATTTCAACCAGAGCGAAAGTATCCATGCAATAAATATACAATGGATCTTCTTCAATTAAGTGTTAACTTTGTTTAATAAATAAAATAAAATAAAGTGCTTGATAAAACATTTTGCTCTTTGAATCACATAACATATCTAATGTTTGGGATTATTTGTCTCTTCTTGATGTTTGATTGATCTGGTGATGCAAGTGATTGGACGTTGCAAGACGTATTGCAAATCCTCTCTGAACTTCCTCTGGGTCACAGCATAAATAAATGTGTTTGAACAGCAGCTCAACAGCTGCAACATGAAGCCAATTTCCTGGGCACACATTGCAGCAAAGGAAACAGTGAAATTGCCAACAGCAATCCGTACATATATTGAACTCACCATGAAGACCAACCATAGCAAAATGAAATTGCCTGATATGACAAAGAGCAAGACAATAGAGTTTTTCCGGCTCTCCACTTCCAAATCTTTCTGACCTCCCACACCATTTGCACCCCGGATTCTCCGGCGGGCTTTGTTGGCCACCAAGATGTTTCTGATGGTCAGAGAGTTGAGCAACAGAATCAGAAAGAATGGGAGCCCTGGGGTGAGGATGTGATGGAGAGACTGAATGGCTGACCAGAATGGTGTGTAGAAAGCCCGGTTTGTTATGTAGCAAAACCATGAGTAAGGGAGACGGGTGTATCCACTGTCAAGGATAAAGTACCAAAAAATGTTCTTCAAGCAGCAAATGGCTGTCACCACAGCGATAATCACAGTTGCCTTTTTCTTGGTGCAGTGTTTCGCCTTCAGCTTCGGACAGCAGATGGCCACGTATCGGTCAATGGTGAATGCCACAGTGAACCAGATGGAGCAATCAGTGACCGCATAGAGCAACACTGCATGGATATTGCACACTTTCAGCTTCTTCACAAAGGCAAACTGAGAATAGAAAACAATGGGGAGCCGCCGCATGATCAGATCCAGAATGACGATCAGCAGGTCTGTCACTGACATCGCTATCAAGTAGTCGGTGACACATCTGGACAGACCACATTTTCCGCGGGATAAGATCACAAGAGTCACCACATTCACTGTGTCGAGGCAAGAAAATAATAAATTAGATACCAAGTTCAGAACTCTTTGAAGGAATTTCTGTGCACATATTGTAATTGTAAACAAATTAGTTAATGGCAATGGGGTTCTACAGGAAAGAGAGGAGATAATGAAATCAAAGGAGGCCATCAGCCTGTTATGTACTTACAAAGGCTATCTAATTAGTTTGACTCTCCTGCTATTCCTCTTTGTCTTTGTAAATGATCCCTTCAGGAATTATTAAATTTACAATTTTGAATTTGCGTCTACCTCCCTTTGAGGTGTGCACTCGAACTGAGAATAACACACTGCAGACATAAAAATAAAATTCTCTTCTTCGCTTTCCTTGTCAATGACCTTAAATCTGCATTTTTCTCCGACCCTCTCAACTGTTGAAAAAGTGTAGACAGGACAAAGATATCAACAAATCTCCAGCTTTGGACAACTCTATGAATTCTCCCCTTAACGCTGTGTGTTCCAAGGAGAACAATCCCAGTTTTTCCAGTCTCTCCACATCACTGAAGGTCCTCATCACTGCTCCCAGTCTCGTGAATCTCCTATTGCTGGCACTTAAAGGGTGTCTCATTTTACGTTTGCTGAGAAAACCAAACGAAAGGTCTTGGGAAAAATACAGAGGAGATTAGTCAACATATACCCCAGGTTATATAACAGGCAATAAATCCTGCCCTTGCATTTGATGAATAATAATAACTCAGCTGCCCACTAGATGCCACAGCATTTCACGAGCAGCCCAGACACTGCAGGAGATGGTGAAATGTGCATTGATGTTTGGATAGAGTCCACAGTAAGATTTTACAACCTGAAGAAATCAGAAAAGTAAATCACTAATTCCAGACATTGGAAAACACAAAGCCAGAATTGAGAGGCAGCAGGTCAGAAATGGATCAAGGATTTTGAAAAGAGAAGCAAAAAATATTGACATTGTCTCCAAGATGAAGGCTGAAACAAAATGAGGTCAATCAAGAGAAAATGCTGGTTTGATTGAAGTCAGGATTGGATTTAGCTGCAGATACATTGTAGCAAACAGCATAAATTTCCTAATGTAAAGCACATCTGAAAATTCACAAGAAATTGTTAAAATATTAACAACATCTTACCCAAGCCCAACCTCACGCAATCCCATTACTTCCTACCTCCAATCCCCTTAATCAATGCATCTAGAGGCTTTGGAGCAAACTCCACAATGTTACCAAGGCTGGAAGCGAATCTGGATCCCTGGTGCTGTGAGGTAGCAGTGCTAACCATTGTGTCATCTTGCCTCCGAGATGGAATTGGAAAATCGAACGCACTGATGATGAAAGATGACTGAACAGGAAAAGCAATATTAGTAATCAAATGGATGTTTCTAAAGTCTTACCAGGAAGACCAATAAAAATAAGAATTGGAAAGTAATACTCTTGTATATCATAAATTGTCCAAAGCAGAAGCCAACTCATCTTTGAGAGAAAACACAACTCCTGTCCAATTCCACAGATACTTTGAAGTACACATTTAACAGAATCTCCAATATGTAGAACAGGAAAGCATTCAAGTGAAAGATTCGTCAGGAGTAAGTTGTATTACTTACAGTTGTTGAATAAACAAATTCACTTAACTCTTTCCTGGACAAGTTTTTTTTTTCCAGAGCCAAGTTATTGAGTTAAAGCAAAATACTGCACATATGGGAAACCTGAAATAGAAACAGAAAATGCTGGATACACTCACCTGGACTGGAAATGTTAATTCTGTTTCTCTCCACATTCCAAAGCTGCTGCGTTTATCCAGCACTTTGTATTTTTATTTCAATTTGATGTATGCTGACAGCTACGAAGCGAGGTCCACAAAACTCCAAACATCTTTTTGTTGCAAGATGTGCAAATTGGAAGTTCTGGAGTTCCAATTCTGTTATGCAGCATAATTTTGAGATCTGATTTTTTAAAAAGTTACTTTTCAGTAATCAGCTGAGTTACATTACACTTGCAAACGGTGATCACAAATACAGCAGAGAGTCAAAATTATTAGATCTATTAGAGATGTATAAGATTATGAGGGGTATAGATAGAGTAAATGGTGGTAAGCTTTTTCCACCATTAGATTCGGATAGAACGAGGGGTCACGGCCTTAGGGTGAGGGGGGCTACGTATAAGACGAATATTAGACGGCATTTTTTCACACAAAGGGTAGTGGGGGTGTGGAATGCACTACCGAGTAAGGTGGTGGGAGCAGGCACGCTAGGGTTGTTTAAGGGTCTCTTGGACAGACACATGAGCGGTCTGCAGATAGAGGGATATAGGAGGACTGTTTAAATACTTTAATTGTTTCCACAGGCTGTTCGGTCCACCTTGTTGACCAACAAGGTGCATGCATTCGGCAGGTCGTGCGAGGGCTGTTCCTGGATATTCCTTCAGGAGTGGCCTAGTGCTTCACGTCGTTATTGTATGCTTAAACTGGACCATCAGATGGGCAACATGACAGCTCAGAGACTATCGCTGTTGCTGTGCAGACACATAGATTTGGGCCTGTGTCTGCGGGAGTTTGCGCGTTCTCCCCATGGTTGCGTGGGTTTTCTCCGGGTGCTCCGGTTTCCTCCCACATCCCAAAAATGTGCTCTTAGGCTGATTGGGTAACAATTTGTCCCTATATTGGTCTCTATATGTCATTAAGACGTTAGGACGGCGGCGCGGGCTCGTTGGGACGAAGGGCCTGTTTCCCGTGCTGTGTTGTTCTTTGTTCTTTGTTAATTTCTCCAACCTGAAATGATAGAAGGATCGCTCATGTTTCCGAACACAGTGATGTTATTCAATAAATGCAGCCCAGAAATTGCACAGAAGCCTAACACATTTAGAGCGCATCAATCTTCACCTGCAGTGATATAGGAGCATTTCCGCATTCATTCTCGTCAATATGTTGACGAGATAGTTACCACAGAGGTTAGACTGGGATAAAAGTTCCCTCCACACTGTACAGTCAAACACTTCTGATCATTATTTGTGCAAAGTATTGATATCGTGTGAAGTGAATAAAATTGGCGACAGATTATCTGCGATTATAGGGACCATATGAAGAGGTTGAGATGGATCATCCAATCAGACTTCGGGCAGAGGGTTGTTGGAAATATTTCAGTCTTGTCTTTTGCACTGATTTGGGCTCCCCCATCATTGAAGACAGAATATTTGTGGAGACTTCTCCTCTTGTCAGTTGTTTCATTGTCCACCACTGTTCACGGCTGGATGCTTCAGGACTGCAGAACTGAAATTTGATCCATTATTTGTGAGATCGCTTACCTCCGTCGATCTCACAATGCTTTAACCAGCTTGCTATTAATCGTGTGTTGTACCTTCACCAGATTGATTAAATCACTTTTGGTGCTTCTTCTGGCGTGCCTGCCTGCACTCTTCGTTGAACCAAGGTTGATCCCCTGGTTTGGTGGTACTGGTAGAGTGGAGGGAACCTGGGGCAGTGACGTTATGGATTGTGGTTGTGTAAAATTTTATTGCTATTGATGTCCCGCAGTGTCTCATGGATACCCACTGTTGAGTGTTCGACCTGTTTGGAATCTATCACATTTCTTACAGTGGTAGAACCACACAATATGATGAGTGATATCCTCAAAATGAAGATCGGACTTCATCTCCACAATGACTCTGCATGATTATCCGACACCAATTAATGACCTTTCAAAGAGCTCAATCCACCTCCACTGCCATTATTCTCTTGGCAGTGGGATTCTGATGGAATGGGAAGACCATTCATCCATCATAATTGGCAAAAGGATGAGGAGCAATGGGTTGGGATGCACTTTTTAGGGTCCCTTTTGTATAATGGGGCACCACAGCTCTCTTAGATTGTAGCTCCTCTTTGTATCTCCCAAACTGGCAGTATCTAAACAAGATTCCCCACTCCTGGGAAAGTGGGAGCTGTGCTATTGGGATGGGCCACACCTGAGCCCTGCTGGGCCAGTCATCTGTATAACATGGTAAGTAGAGAGACCAAACTAGTCGGAGGTTTAAAATATACCAGTTTAGACCTCAGACACGCCCATCAGCAGCTGGAGTTGGATGAAGATTCACAAAGGCTACTTAGTATCAGCACCCACAAGGGTTTGTACCAGTACTGTTACTTATTCGAATCTCAACAGCTTTCATCATTTCCAACTGTATATTGGAGAGCTCATTCAAGGCAGCTCTAGTTTAGTGGTTTATCTTGATGACGTACTAATTATAGGAACCTCACCTAGAAAACACAGATCAAATTTGGAGAAGTATTGAGAACCTTTAAATAAGCAGGGGTTAGGTTGCCATGGGAGAAATGTATGTTCCAAGCGGAGGAAGTTACATATTTGCATTTTATGGTACGTGCAAAGGACGATATCCTTTGGATCATAAAGTTAAGGCCATTAAGGAAGTTCAACAGCCAGAGGCATATCAGAGTTGAAGTCATTTCTGTGCATGTTGAACTACTATGGTAGATTTTTTTTAAAAAAAGCATGTTCACCAAAGTTTAAGAAACATCAACAATGGAGGTGGGAAAGCCTTTCGCCTGCCGGCGTATGCTTTGTTGATGCTCTTCAATCAAACTAATGCTTTGGTGATAACCTGCAATGCATCACCATATGGAATGGAAGCAGAGTTGTCCCATCTGGTGCCTGTAGGAACAGAAGGGCCTTGCCTTTGCTTCTAAAACATTGTCAGATTCAGAGTAAAAGTATTTCAGAAAAGATAAAAAAAGATTGTTGGTCATGTGTGCAATCAAAGCATTTAATCAGTATCCTTATGAGACATGTTATGACAATTTTCAACCACAAGGCATTGTTAAGTCAATTCAGAAAAGATCATCAAAAACTGCCAATTGCCTCTTCAAGACTGCAGAGATGGACTCCCTTGTTTGCAGTGTACAGTTATACATTTCAGAATCGCCCTGGAACACAGATATCACTCTGCCAGTCACTCTCGCCACAGGTAGTAGCATCACCACCAATCCTAAAAGAGATAGACTCAATCTGGTACAGACGTTGCCTGTCTCTGCAAACACATACAGATGTGAACAGAAAGAGACCCTGTGTTGCAGAAAAGTGAAAAAGTCGTCATGAAAAGGTGGCTGCATCAGAATTCAGAGTTGCTCAAACCACCAAGCAGAAAAGGAAGGAAATTGATCAAGTGTTTACTCTTGCGGGGTAGAGTTACAGTCCCACCCCAGGAGAGACGACTTTTATTACAGAAACAACACTACTCACATCAAGGACAATGCAAGACAAAGGTCTAAGCCAAAGGTTATGTCTGGTGGTTGGGTATTGATAAGGAAATAGAAAGAATAGTCAGTCAACACCCAAGTTGTGAAGCTCAATGAGCGTGCCCTACCGCTGGTGAATTGAAACCTATGGGAGCAGCCTAGTCGACCCTGGGCAAAGAGACATATCGACTTTGCTGGATTATTAATGGTTCACTATTTTCTTATAAGAGTAGATGCATACTCTCATTGGTTCAAAGTGAAGTTGATGAAGTCCACAATGAATACTGCAACCATTGTCAAATTAAGGAAAGTTTTTTCCAGTCATGGCATATGGAAGTACAATGTGTTAGACAACAGCACATCATTCACAGCAAAGTACTTCCAAAAATTTATCAATCAAATTTATCAACTTCCATGTTCGGTCAGCACCTCACTACCCAGTCTCAAATGGACTAGTGGAGCCTAAAGTAGAAATTTCAAGTCACTGATGAAGACACAAATCAATCAGCTTCGCTCTCTACGCACAGCCAGCTTTTTTATTGTATTTTAACACCACGCCAAATAAGACAACAGTGTTCAATTCAGTCAAGCTACTCATGGAACATAACTTAAACAACAAGTGGACATCATATTGCCAGATTTGGTACAGGGGGTCCGACTTGGCAAGCTTTTCAGAGAGGAAATCACATTCAAGGAAAACAGACAGAAGCGTTCTGGGTTGAGGATTGAGTCATGGTCAGAAACGTTGCAGCACGACCGGGTTGTGTGGTTAATAACATTGTGGAGAGTACATTGTGGTCTCCCTTGTCGTGGAGATGCAAGACTGTCATCATAGGAAACACATCTGAGGAGGTGAGCAATGAGCGAAAGAGTGGATCAACAGACAGCCCTTCCCACGTATTCCAAGTTGCCAGCATTGGTTACAGGGATTCTGGTGGAAACGAGGGTGGTTACAGTAACTGAGGAATCAACAGCTACAGAGAAGCTCGACTCCAGACTGATGTGTTTGCGTTTTGCATCCGTCTGGTGAGATTCTTCAAATTGTGAAGTCATCCGACAAAACTGAAACATTCTACACAAGTCTGGAATCGCCAGATCGACTAAACTAATGTTGGATTTTTTCCAGGGGGTATTCCTGCTTTTCTGTAATAAAACATTGTTTGCCTGTGCTCATGGTTTTCATTGATTCCTCCATTGACGAATTCAGGAGTTGGAGAGAAGCGATGCGCCGGTGTGGCCTCTTTTTTAAGGGAGCTCTCCTTCAGGGCCATGTGATTGGACTGGAATCTCCGGACTGTCGAGACGAGAAACTGAGGCAATCGGGAGCAGGATTCTTATCCCGGGTTGAGGAGGTCCTGTGACTGGATCCTTGGAAGAGAGTTGAACAGTCACGTCATTGATTCAGTCCGACCTTCTGTTGTAAATGGTATTTCTCATCAGCCAGAAATTCCTTGTTACTTTGAGTCACATCGAATTGCTCTCGATTTATTACAGAGTCATAAAGTCAGGACCAACAATTCGAATTCACAACAAGGTGTTAATTTACAAATACCACAATGTCAGTCATTCTAACTGAAATGTCCTAAAGTCAAAAAAAATTCCTTTTTTATCTCAGTCACTGGTAAATGGGGGCTGGATAATCCCGGTTAGTTTGCAAGCTGATGTGTTGACAGAAATGTCCCAGATCTCTGTGTGAGGTTTCCCTCCGTAAAATTACCACAGCTTCAAAATGGCCAGAATGGCAATGGATTTTACTCAATTCATTCTCTTAGCAATCGTTCAGAGCAGAATGCGACGAGTATAAAATAGAGAAAACCAAATGAGAATGATGATGGAAATTTTCATAGGGAATAAATTCTACTCCATCTTGAGAAGGTGGATATAAGAAATAGACTCTTTCAGTATTTCCTGAACTCCTAATCTGAGTGAACCAAAATGATCCAGTGGGTACAATTTTACTGCCCTGTCTGCCACAGAAATCAAAGCGGAAAGCAGGCAGACAATGGGAAGGTCTGTTGACCTTGGATGGGATTTGATAATTTTGGGACAAGCGAAGCTGTAAAATGCCGCCCAAAGAACTTGATCAATGATAACTCTCAGTTTCAAAATGACCTTGTATTTCTATCAACTTGAACATTGTAAGGTGCTTCACGAGAATGCAAATGTTCAAAGATGACAGCAAACACAAGACGGAGGCATTAGGAGAGTCGTGGTTAAAAGCTTAGTCCATTGACCATGGTGAGATTTTCCGGTCCTGGGTCCGCACAGATGGAAAATCACCCCAGAGATTTTGTTTCTGCTGTCAATTGAATTGAATTATTTTTGTCACATACATTATCACATCCACCTGCTAACTTTACAACCCACATCCACTTACTTACTTAACCATGTCACTTGTTTATCCACTCAAGCACATACCCAGTCACCGAACCACTCACCTCACCCAATTTATCAACTCACCTGTCTATCCCCCTTGTGCCCACCTACCCACCTACCAACTCTGCCAAACACCTACCCACCAACTCACCGACCAATAGACTCTGAGCACTGACCAAAACTGTGATCAGCTGATCTCAGCAACCTATGGACTTACTCATCTAGTCAATCATTCAGTTACCACTTCATTAAATTAGAAACCTCATCCAGATTTAAATTGCCCACTTCACTCAGTGACTAACTCACATATCTCCCCAGGTCTCCCACTTGCCCCCTTATGGATTCACCCACCTTACTATTTACCCATCTACCCATTTACTCACTTGCCCACTTCACCATTCACCTGTTTACTCATTCACCTATTTCCTCATCCATTCACAAACATTAATTCAAATACAGGCTGTAACGCCATAAAGAAGTGTATATCCCCTGCTCTCTGACTTTACTCTGATCCAGTGATTTCCATAGAGGACTGTGGGATGCACATTTCTTTTCCAATCTGTATCAAATCACCCAGAGGAAATGGATAGCAGCTTGGTGTTGGGAAAGTTTCATGAAGTGTGGCAAATGTGCAGCCTTGTCACAGCTTGGAAGATTCAGGCCAAAGTTGTGAAAACAGAGTTACAGGAAATGCTGTAGTATCCATTCACTACATCAGATCAAAGGTGAAATAGGAACGAAGGGATAATTAAATTTAATATGCGTTGAGTACCTCAAGGTGGATTGGAAATGCGTGGTTCAATCAGTTCTCTGCATTCAACTTATCTGAGTGTTTTCTGAGGGAGGTTTTGCAACCTGGATCTCATGTGATATGCGACTTACTGGGATTAGATAGCCAAACTCGATGATAATTAGATAGAGATTGCACTAGGCAGAATAGAAATTGGAAAATGTTCTCACTTGAAACGAAAAAGAAGGTACACATTGAACCTCACAGTGCCTCCTTGTGTAAGAAAGTAATCACATGAATATGCCTGAAAATACTGAAAAATAACCAGAGCAGGAGTTTGAGTGCTCCACACTCAAGAGACGTTTTATGAAAATTTAATATGTGAGAATAGGTGGAGCTCAGGAGAGTTCTCCAGGGACTGTGTCATTCTTAATGGTGGTCCCTAAAGAAGTCAATACCTTTAAGATTGACTTGTCTCCTTCAAGAGTATTTTTACATGAAATAGGGGGCAACCTATACGGCATAGATAGTTATAAAACATGTTGTTTTGCTTATAGTGGTAATTTAGTTCAATTTTTTAGTGAACAAAGTCTGTTTGCCTTAAAGCAAGGTGTTGTGGAGTCCCTGTTGGAGGGACGGGGCAACGCTGTAGGGTATGGGGGATGCAAAGACTTTGACTCTGTACATGGAAAAGGGTGGCCCCAGCAATTGCACCAATAATCAAATATCTCCCTGCTGATCATTGAGAGTACAGTATTTGCCCGTGTCGCCTTTGTCAGAGCTCAGATCGTGGCTGAACGTGTCTACCCAGAATCCAGAACTGGAAGATTTACAATTGGTGCGATCTTCACTGCTGAAAGACTACAAGAGAAATTTTGAGAGCAATAGGAACCATCGTATGTAACCTTCAATGATCTGACTGATGCATTCAACCCTGTGAGCAGAGGCAGTCTATTCAATGCAATCTCTTCTTTTCCTGACGACATGAAGGGTAAAGTCAGCTGTGGCACAGTAACATTGGAATACTTTGTTAGCTGCAGTGTGGTCAAATATTGTTCTGTTTTGTCACGAACACTCTTTCCCAAATTCTCTTGTCAATAGACCGTGTCTACTAACATAGCAGAGCAGTTGGAGGGCTGTTCAGCCTTGCACTTCTGAGATCCAAGCCAAAGGTGGAGCAATTTCTTATTGACATTGCTGATTCTGCATTACTATTGCACAGCTTCAACGGCAAATGGGCTGGTTCTAGTGATCTGTGAAAGAAATTGATTTCACCATCAGCATCAGGAAGACAAATGTCTAAATCCAGGTCTACATCCAGGATCACCATCTATCAGCACTGGCAATGTGATGCTAGATGTTGTTGGCAACATCACACATCTTGATTCCAGCATCAGCAGAAATCTGTCATTTCATAGTGAATCAACATACGTTTCAGTGAATCTCCAGCTGTTGTATCCAAGCTGAGTAGGAAAGTGGATACACTAACATTCTGACTGGGAAACGCCAAACTGTGAATTTCCAAAACCTACACCACCTGTGCACACCTCTATATTGGTGAGACATGGACAATATATCGTAGACATGAGAAAAAGATAAACAGTTTCCACATTCACTGTCTCAGGCATACCCTCGTCATCTCCTGGCTGAACAATGTCACCAACTCAGAGAACCTAGAGAGTGCTTCTTCTACCAGTGCATACTCCAAACTGATTCAACAGTGCTTGCACTGCCTTAACCGCGCTCACTGAATTAATGATGATAAGTATAAAATCAATGACTTTCTCTATGGTGAACTGACCACTGGGTCCTGCCTTTCTTGGTGCCTATACCTCCATCAAAGAAGAGCTGCCAGTGAGATATGAAGATAATGGTTGTTGACACTGACAATTCGGAGACTGTTGCTGACTGCTGAGCCTCTGTAGGCTGATTGATTGAAAGGGCAATGCAAGAGGTGAGCAGAAATGGAAAGCTCAGATGCTGGAATCAAGATATGTGATGCTACCAACAACCTCCAGCATCACATTGTGAGTGCTGATAGATGGCACTATGGCGATATCCAGATGTAGTCATTTGTCTTCCTGATGCTGAGGGTGAAATCAATTTATTTTAGGGAATGAGAGAACCTGTTGATTTGCCACTGAAGCTGTGGAATACTAATGCTGAATCAGCAATATCTTAAGACGTGGCCCAGACAGACAGCCATTGAATTGTGTGTTTTCCTAGGCCGGTGTCTTTCACTGTACCACAGGTGACAGGGACTGTGAAGCTCACATCATATTTCAATTTCAAATTTCTCTTCATTGTTTTCAAATCTGTCAATGGCCTGGCCTCTCTTTACCTCTATAATTTCCTCCAAAACCCTGGCCCACTGAGATACCTGTACTTCTCCAATCTTGGCATCTGGTGCAGTACCAACTCTAATTGTCCCACCATCAGTGACTGACCCTTCAATTGCCTCCTTCCTTCCATTAACCTCTGCATCTCACTACCTTGCCTTCCTCCTTTAAAACAATTCTTAAAACCTATCTCTTTGACAATGCTTCTGCTCATCTGAACTAATGTCACGGAATGTGGCTCAATGTTACATTATTATAAGGTTTCTGTAAAACATGTTGTTGTAAGTTCCTTACTTTGAAAGCATTTTGTAAAGTTGTAATATTGACATAATGACACAACAGAATCCATTAATGGACTCAGCTCAGCAATGTGTTTGATATCAAGTGATACCACATCTACATATAATGATTGTTTTTGAGCTCCAAAAGGATGTTTTTTCAAGTAGTTTATAACTGTCTGGGCCAATCTTAGCTTTTCTTCCTAATTGCCAGGTAGACTTGAAACTGGGAGAGTTTCAGATCCATCTTCTGGGCCTGTTCTTTGGGCCCATGCCATCCCTCCAACCAACGTACTCTGTCTGCAAAATTCAGAGCGAGCCTATTGCTTCATGCATGTTGGCAAGGCGTAATGCAGCTGAAAGCCTGCAAAGGCAGGTAGTACACATGTGCAGACCTCTGATGCTGTACATGTGCATTAATAGTCGCAGGAGGTCTGACAGAAAAGAGAGGACTATCAGGCACCTGACAATGCAGGCAGTCTGAAGAAGCTCACCCCGTCCCCCTCAATGAGGAGCGGGGAGCATGGCCCAAGCTATAGCTCCTGCTGACATCCCTGCTACTCAGACTACTCACGGGCTCCCTCCTTTCCCCACCGGTTGCCATCCCGCTGTCCATACCCTACCGATCTCTGTATTGTAACCATAGGCCTCCTCTCCCTTGCTCCACTGACTGCTGCACAGTGGCAGTGGAATCCCACCAACCTTTAGCTCCTGGCACTGACAGTCTAGAACTGTGAATGGGTCATCCCCCCACGCCCTTGGCCTCCCCAGAGGGATGGAAGGAGGATGTGGGAGGGGGCCTCAATGGTTTCGAGTTCTGCCGCGAGGCCTAGTAGACTGAACCCAACCATTAAATAAATTTGAATACGTTAACCTGCCACTTGCCCATTTCAGTTGAGAAGCTGACCATGCCGGAAATCCGGCACTCGTAAAATGCCTCTGTTTTTGGCCTAATCATTTTCCATCCCATTTAACGGACACAACACATTGGTAAAATCCCAATTTTTTTAGAGAGAGAATTGTGCCGCATATTTCTGCCTTTTCCTTTTCCTCTTTCACCTCCCCCATCAGGATATTCCACTCGTTCTCTTACTCTGACGCTGGGGAGGTACCATCAAGTACAGGAGTCACATTAACTTTATAGAGAGCATAGAACATTACAGCACAGAACAGGCCCTTCAGCCTTCGATGTTGTGCCGACCAAAATAAAAAGCAATGCCACTCCAAACTAAACCATTCCCTTCTCTTCCATATACTTATCAATTAACCTCTTAAACGCCACCAAACGTGGCACATCTACAACAGCTGCAGGCAGGGCATTCCACTCCCTAATCACTCTTTGAGTAAAGAACCTACCTCTGATATCCGTCCTATAACTCATACACCTTAATTTAAAGCTGTGTCCCCTCGTGCTAGCTTTCTCCATCCTAGGAAAAAGGCTATCACTGTCCACCCTATCTAAACCTCTAATCATCTTATATGCTTCAATAAGATCCCCTATTAGCCGCCTCCTTTCTAACGAAAACAACCTCAAATCCTTCAACCTCTCTGCATAGGACCTGCCCTCCATACCAGGCAACATCCTGGTAAACCTCCTCTGTACCCTCTCCAATGCCTCCACATCTTTCTTATAATGTGGCGACCAGAACTGCACACAATACTCCAAGTGCGGCCGCACTAGAGTTTTGTACAGTTGCAACATGATGTTGCGGCTCCTAAATTCAATCCCCCTGCCAATAAAATCTAAGACTCCATATGCCTTCTTAACAACTTTATCCACTTGACTGCCTACTTTCAGGGATCTATTGACACACACACCAAGATCCTTCTGTTCCTCAACACTATTAAGAGCCCTACCATTAGCCCTATACTCTACACATTTATTGTTCCTGCCAACGTGCATTACCTCACACTTTTCCACATTAAACTCCATTTGCCACCTCTCGGCCCAGCTCTGAAACTTGTCCAAGTCCCTCTGCAAACTATAACACCCCTCTTCACTATCTACCACTCCACCGACTTTAGTGTCATCTGCCAATTTACTAATCCATCCTTCAATACCCTCATCCAGATCATTTATAAAAATTACAAACAGCAGGGGCCCCAAAACAGACCCCTGAGGCACACCACTCGGCACCGAACTCCACGATGAATATCTCCCATCAACCACCACCCTCTGTCTTCTATCTGCCAGCCAATTCCTAATCCAATTAGCTAAATCACCCTCTATTCCACACATCTTCATTTTCTGTAGAAGTCTACCATTGGCCACCTTATCAAACGCCTTACTAAAGTCCATATATACTACATCAACCGCCTTACCCCCATCCACCTCTCTGGTCACTTTCTCAAAAAACTCAATGAGGTTAGTAAGGCATGACCTACCCTTCACAAACCCATGCTGACTATCCCCAATCAATTCATTTCTCTCTAAATAACTATAAATCCTATCCCTAATAATTCTCTCCAATACCTTGCCCACAACAGAAGTAAGACACACCGGCCTATAATTCCCTGGAAGGTCACTCTTCCCCTTCTTAAACAATGGGACCACATTCGCTATCCTCCAGTCCTCCGGAACCACACCCGTAACCAACGAGGACCTGAAGATCAGCGCCAGAGGCGCTGCAATCTCCTCTCTTGCCTCCCAGAGAATCCTAGGGTAAATCCCGTCCGGCCCAGGGGACTTATCCAACTTCAAACCCTCGAGAATTTCTAACACATCCTCCCTATCTACGACAATACTTCCCAATTTGCAACCCTGTACCTCAGTGTTCTCCATAGCTACATTTCCAGCACTCTGCGTGAATACCGAAGAGAAAAATTTATTCAGTGCCTCACCAATCTCTTCAGGCTCCACGCACAACTTCCCACTGCTGTCTATGACTGGCCCTAATCTTGCCCTAACCAATCTTCTATTCTTAACATATTCTTTTCCTCTTTCACCTCCCCCATCAGGATATTCCACTCGTTCACTTACTCTGACGCTGGGGAGGTACCATCAAGTACAGGATTCACATTAACTTTCCTGTAGCCATCACTGTCAAATCCAGATTTTTTTTAAAATTTGCAGTATTCCTCTGTCTCATATATCAAGCTCAGGAATGTGTTCTTCCAGACGGTCGTCATTCTCATCAGTACCCAATGTTGAATATCAGTGCGACTTGGAAAATGGGAAATATGACGCCACTGTTCAAGAAAGGCAGGTAACTATAAGCCAGTTAGCTTAATTTTTGTCGTAGGGAAAATGTTTGAATCTATCATTACGAAAGAAATAGCTAGACATCTGGATATAAAGTGTCCCATTGGTAACACACAGTATGGGTTCATGAAAGGCAAGTCATATTCGATTAATTTGGTGCAATTCTTTGAGAACATTAATTGTGCAGTGGACAATGGGGAATGTGGATGTGGTGCATCTGCATTTCCAGAAGGCATTTGACAAGATGCCCCACCAAAGACTGCGACATAAAGTAAAGGTACACATTGTGATGGTAACGTACTAATATTGATGGAGGATTGGTTAAGTAACACAAAAAAAGAGAGGGGGTAAATGAGTCTTTTTCTGATTGGCAATCGGTGCCTCCGGGATCAGTGTGGGACCACACTTGTTTACAATTTACATTGATGATTTGGAGTTGGAGACCAAGTGTAGTATGTCAAAATTAGCAGATGACAATAAGATATGTGGAGAGCAAAGTGTGTAAAGGGCGCTGAAAGTCTGAAAAGTGGTATAGATAGTCTAAGTGAGCAAGGGTTTGGCAGATGGAGTACAATGTTGGTAAATGTGAGGTCGTCCATTTTGGTAGGAATAATAGCAAAATGGACTATTATTTAAATGGTAAAATAAATTGCAGCATGCTGCTGTGCAGAGGGACCTGGATTTCCTTCTACAGGAATCTCAAGGAGTTGGTTTGCAGGTGCAGCAGGTAATTAAGAAGACAAATGGAATTTAGTCCTTCATTGCTAGAGGGATGGAGTTTAAAAACAGCAAGACTATGTTGCAGCTGCACAAGGTGCTGGTGAGGTCACACCTGGAGCACTGTGTACAGTTTTCATGTCCTTACTTGAGAAAGGTTATATTGGCACTGGAGGGGATGCAGAGGAGATTCACAAGGTTGATTTTGAAGTTGAGAGGGTTGGCTTATGAGGAAAGACTGAATAGACAAGTTCTTTTCCCATTGTAATGCAGAAGAATGAGGGGAGAATGTACAGAAACGCAGAAGATTATGAAGGGAATTGATAAAATAGGAGCAAGGTGATTGTTTCCACTGGCAGAAAAACTAGAATTAGAGGGGCTTAGTCTCAAAATTAGGGGAAGCAGATTTCGGTCTGAGTTGAGGAGGGACTTCTTCACATTAAAGGTTGTGAATCTGCAGAATCCTTGCACGGTGAAGCAGTTGAGGCTACCTCATTGAATATTTTTTAAGGCAAGAAGAGATAAACTTTCGAACAATAAAGGAATTAAGGGTTATGTTGAGCGGGCAGGTAAAGGGAGCTGAATCCACAAAAACATGAGCGATCATCTTACTGAATGGCGGGGCAGGCTTGAGGGGTCTGATGGCCTACTCCCGCTCCCAGTTCTTATCTTCTTTTTACCATATTCTCAGTGGATTCCTGCCCCTCTCTACCCTTCAAGGGTGAGCAATCATTTGCTATTCTGGCCTCTAACTGGCTGTGGGTTGCACAGATCCTTGAACCCGGGGAATATTCAGTCACCCAAATGCCTTGAATGAACCCAGCTGTATCTCTGCCCCAGAATCCTCAGCGTGATTCCAAACTATATGAAGCAATTCCTGCAAACTCAGGCCTCATGGAAACATAAAGATCCTGAGGTTATCATGAAACAGGAACTGCCGGTATAGAGTGAAGCACTTCTGACATTTCCATTAGAATAGTCTCCAAAGTTATGAAACTGTGCATTGAGTTGCAACACTAATGCTTTCCACTCACTCACTCAATCACTCACATCAACACTCACTCACTCTTCCTCGCTTTCATTCACTAACTCATGCACTCACTCAAATATACACATACAAGGGTCCTGTATTACCCACAAATATTCATTCATTTATTGACTCACACACTCATTCATTCCCTCATTTACTCACTCACTCACACCTCACAAAGGCTCTGCGTCATCCAGTCACTCACTCACATAGACATTCATTTACTCACTTTGCCATACACATCCACACACTCACACACACTCACTCATACTCACTCACTCACTGTCAAGAGCCATGTGTTCTCTTGGACATGTGACAAAAGCCCTCTCTCACATTTGCTTGAGGCCTTTCCGAGTCCAGTGTGAGACCTTCCTTCTGAGACCCATTCGAAATCTCTACAGACCCATATGGGGATTCTAGAAGTCCACTCACATTCCTCCCTGCACACTCCTCCCCCACCTCAGATTAAACTATAGTAAGGGCAGCTTCATGCCTCCAAGATGCAGCTGGTCACATCCCATTGTCTCCCTGCTGGGCCTGTTGTAGCTGCCCTGAGCTCTCCAATGCTGCAACCCATAACTCAATCTTACCTAGCAACTGACTACATTTGGTTTGACAATCACAGGCTGCTTTCTCCTCTGATGGCTGCTGATTGGATCATTGGAGTATCAACAACCATGGGTAAATCAGACTCTGATTGGATGATCGGGCTCCTGCACTTTTCACAATTATGTCAATGCTTGTGCTCACTGATCCCTATCACCTTGTGATCCAGCACTGAACACAAAACCCTCACCTTGCTTTCAAACTCCTCACAAACTAGTCCTTGCGACTCTAAACAGCACCATTCTGCCAACCATCTGAAAGATCTACATTCTTCTGACTCTATTTGTCCATTCTTCATTTCACTATTGCAGACAGGGTCATCTACTGTCAGGGTGCTGTGCTCTGGACCCTGTGCACTTTAAACCCTTTCATTTTGCTCTATCTTACATTGTATTGCATGATGGTCATTTTGCTGTGTGAACAGTATCAGAGAAAAGAGTTAATTACTGTAGGATTATTTATGAGCATATTTGATATTTCATTGTCATTTCAACAAGAGTGAAAGTATCCATGCAATAAATATACAATGGATCTTCTTCACAGTCAATTAAGTGCTAACTTTGTTTAATAAATAAAATAAAATAAAGCGCTTGATAAAACATTTTGCTCTTTGAATCACATAACGTATCTAATGTTTGGGATTATTTGTCTCTTCTTGATGTTTGATTGATCTGGTGATGCAAGTGATTGGATGTTGCAAGACGTATTGCAAATCCTCTCTGAACTTCCTCTGGGTCACAGCATAAATAAATGTGTTTGAACAGCAGCTCAACAGCTGCAACATGAAGCCAATTTCCTGGGCGCATTTCGTAGCAAAGGAAACAGGGAAATTGCCAACAGCAATCCGTACATATATTGAACTCACCATGAAGACCAACCATAGCAAAATGAAATTGCCTGATATGACAAAGAGCAAGACAATAGAGTTTTTCCGGCTCTCCACTTCCAAATCTTTCTGACCTCCCACACCATTTGCACCCCGGATTCTCCGGCGGGCTTTGTTGGCCACCAAGATGTTTCTGATGGTCAGAGAGTTGAGCAACAGAATCAGAAAGAATGGGAGCCCTGGGGTGAGGATGTGATGGAGAGACTGAATGGCTGACCAGAATGGTGTGTAGAAAGCCCGGTTTGTTATGTAGCAAAACCATGAGTAAGGGAGACGGGTGTATCCACTGTCAAGGATAAAGGACCAGAAAATGTTCTTCAAGCAGCAAATGGCTGTCACCACAGCGATAATCACAGTTGCCTTTTTCTTGGTGCAGTGTTTCGCCTTCAGCTTCGGACAGCAGATGGCCACGTATCGGTCAATGGTGAATGCCACAGTGAACCAGATGGAGCAATCAGTGACTGCATAGAGCAACACTGCATGGATATTGCACACTTTCAGCTTCTTCACAAAGGCAAACTGAAAATAGAAAACAATGGGGAGCCGCCGCATGATCAGATCCAGAATGAGGATCAGCAGGTCTGTCACTGACATCGCTATCAAGTAGTTGGTGACACATCTGGACAGACCACATTTTCCCCGGGATAAGATTACAAGAGTCACCACATTCACTGTGTTGAGGCAAGAAAATAATAAATTAGATACCAAGTTCAGAACTCTTTGAAGAAATTCCTGTGCACATATTGTAATTGTAAACAAATTAGTTAATGGCAATGGGGTTCTACAGGAAAGAGAGGAGATAATGAAATCAAAGGAGGCCATCAGCCTGTTATGTACTTACAAAGGCCATCTAATTAGTTTGACTCTCCTGCTATTCCTCTTTGTCTTTGTAAATGATCCCTTCAGGGATTATTAAATTTACAATTTTGAATTTGCGTCTACCTCCCTTTGAGGTGTGCACTCGAACTGAGAATAACACACTGCAGACATAAAAATAAAATTCTCTTCTTCGCTTTCCTTGTCAATGACCTTAAATCTGCATTTTTCTCTGACCCTCTCAACTGTTGAAAAAGTGTAGACAGGACAAAAATATCAACATATCTCCAGCTTTGGACAACTCTATGAATTCTCCCCTTAACGCTGTGTGTTCCAAGGAGAACAATCCCAGTTTTTCCAGTCTCTCCACATCACTGAAGGTCCTCATTACTGCTCCCAGTCTCGTGAATCTCCTATTTCTGGCACTTAAAGGGTGTCTCATTTTACGCTTGCTGAGAAAACCAAACGAAAGGTCTTGGGAAAAATACAGAGGAGATTAGTCAACATATACCCCAGGTTATATAACAGGCAATAAATCCTGCCCTTGCATTTGATGAATAATAATAACTCAGCTGCCCACTAGATGCCACAGCATTTCACGAGCAGCCCAGACACTGCAGGAGATGGTGAAATGTGCATTTATGTTTGGATAGAGTCCACAGTAAGATTTTACAACCTGAAGAAATCAGAAAAGGAAAATCACTAATTCCAGACATTGGAAAACGCGAAGCCAGAATTGAGAGGCAGCAGGTCAGAAATGGATCAAGGATTTTGAAAAGAGAAGCAAAAAATATTGACATTGTCTCCGAGATGAAGGCTGAAACAAAATGAGGTCAATCGAGAGAAAATGCTGATTTGATTGAAGTCAGGATTGGATTTAGCTGCAGATACTTTGTCGCAAACAGCATAATTTTCCTAACATAAAACATACCTTAAAATTCGCAACAAATTGTAAAAATATTAAGAAGATCTCACACAAGACCACCCTCATGCAATCCTGTGTACTTACTACAGCCAATCCACTTAATCAATGCAACTCTGGCTTTGGAGCAAACTTCACAATATTACCCAAGGTTGCAATTGAACCTAGATTCCGGGTGCTGTATCTTGCCTCCCAGATGCTATTGAAAAATCGAATGCACAGATGATGAAACATGACTGAACAGGAAAAGCAATATTGCTAGAATGGATGTTCCTAAAGACTTACCAGGAAGACCAATAAAAATAAGAATTGGAAAGTAATACACTTGTATATCATAAATTATCCAAAGCAGAACCACACTCATCTTTGAGAGTAAACACAACTCCTGTCCAACTTCCACAGATGCTTTGAAGTACACATTTAATGGAATCTCCAACATATTGCAGACGAAAGCATTCAAGTGAAAGATTGGTTCAGGAGTAAATTGTATTACTTACAGTCATTAAACAAACAAATTCACTTAACTCTTTCCTGGACAAGTATTTTTTTTTCCAGAGCCAAGTCAAATTTCTTGTGTTAAAGCAAAATTGTGCACAAGTGGGAAATCTGAAATAAAAACAGAAATTCCTGGGCGCATTCATTTGGACTGGAAATATTAATTCTGTTTCTTTCCATATTCCAGAGCTGCTCAGTTTATCCAGCACTTTCTGTTTTTATTTCAATTTAATGTATGCCAACAGCTACAAAATGAGGTCAACGAAACTGCAAACGTCTTTTTGTTGCAAGACCCGCAAATTGGAAGTTCTGGAATTCCACTTGTCACGTAGCAGAATTTTGAGATATCAATTTTAAAAAGTTACTTTTCAGTAATCAGCTGAGTTACATTACGCTTGCAAACGGTCATCACCAATACACCAGGGAGTCAAAATTATTTTCTCCAGCCTGAAATGATAGAAGGATCGCTCATGTTTCTGAACACAGCGCTGTTATTCAGTAGATGCAGCCCAGAAATTACACAGAAGCTGTACACGTTTGGAGCACATCAATCTTCTCCTGCAATAATACAGAAGCATTTCCATATTCATTGTGAAATATGTTGACTAGTTAGTTACTACACAGGTTAGACTGGGATTAAAGTTCCCTGCACGCAGTCCAGTCAAGCACTTCTGATCATTAACTGTACAAATTATTGATATCTTGTGAAGTGAATAAAATTGACAACAGATTATCTGCGATGATGGGGACCATATGAAGAGGCTGAGATGGATCATCCAATTGGACTTCCGGCTGAAGATTGTTGAACATCTTTCAGCCTTATCTTTTGCATTGATTTGGGCTCCCCCATCATTGAGGACGGAATATTTGTGGAGCCGTCTCTTCCTGTCAGTTGTTCAATTGTCATGACTGGGTGCGTCAGGATTGCAGAACTGAGATTTGTTCCATTACTTGTGAGATCACATAGCTCTGTCGATCTCACACTGCTTCAACTATTAGGCCAGCCTGCAATTAATCCTGTGTTGTAGCTTCACCAGGTTGACAAATTATTTTTGGTGTTCCTCCTGGCGTGCCCGCCTGCTCTCTTCATTGAACCAAGGTTGATCCCCTGGTTTGGTGATAATGGTAGAGTAGATTGTGGTTGATTAAAATTTTACAGTTACTGATGACCACAGTGTCTCACGAATATCCACTGTTGATGTCAGACCTGTTTGGAATCTATCACATGTTTTACATTGGTAGGACCACACAATATGATAAGTGATATCCTCAACGTGAAGATCGGGCTTCATCTCCACAATGACTCTGCATGATTATCCGACACCAATTAATGACCATTTAAAGAGCTCAGTCCACCTCCACTGTCATTATTCTCTGGGCAGTGGGATTCAGGTAGAATGGGAAGACCATTCATCCATCATAATTGGCAAAAAGATGTGGAACAAGGTGGTGGGGTGCACTCTTTAGGGTCCCTTTTGTACAATGGGGCACCACATCTCTCTTCGATTGTAGCTGCTCTTTGTATCTCCCCAACTGGCAGCATCTAAACCAGATTCCACCTCCTGGGAAAGTGGGAGCTGTACTATTGGGATGGTCCACACCTGAGCCCTGATGGGCCAGTCATCTGTATAACATGGTGAGTAGAGAGGCCAAACTAATCGGAGGTATAAAATCTTTCCCAGATTAGATCTCAATCACACCCATCAGCAGCTAGAGTTGGGTGAAGATTCACAAAGGCTACTTACTATCAGCACCTACAAGCTTTTGTATCAGTACACACTTATTTATGGTAGTCTAACAGCTTCTGCCATTTTCAAGTGTACATTGGAGAGCTAATTCCAAGGTATCTCTAATTTAGTGGTTTCACTTGATGATGTACTAATTACAGGAGCCTCACCTGAAAAATACAGATCAAATTTGGAAGAAGTATTGAGAACCTTTAAATGAGCAGGGGTTAGGTTGCAATTTGAGAAATGTATGTCCCAAGCAGAGGAAGTTACATATTTGGGTTTCATGGTAGGTGTAAAGGATTATATCCTTTGGAACAGAAAGTTAAGGCCATTAAGGAAGTTCAACAGCCAAAGGAATATCAGAGTTGAAGTCATTTCTGGGCATGGTGAACTACTGTGGCAGATGTTGAAAAAAAACATGCCCACCAAAGTTAAAGAAACATCAACGATGGAGGTGGGAAAGCTTTTGTTCTGCATTCATGTGCTTTGTTGATGCTCTTCAATCGAACTAAAGCTTTGGTGATAACCTGTGATGCATCATCATATGGAATCGAAGCAGAGTTATTCCACCTGGTGTCTGTTGGAACAGAAGGGCCCTGCCATTGCTTCTAAAACATCATCAGATTCAGAATAAAAGTATTCCAAGAAAGATAAAGAAAGTTTGTTGGCCATCTATGCAATCAAAGCATTGCATCAGTATCCTTATGAGACATGTTATGACAATTTTCAAACACAAGACATTGTTATGTCAATTCAGAAAAGATAATCAAGAACCGCTAATTGCCTCTTCAAGACTGCAGAGATGGACTCTCTTGTTAGCAGTGTACAATTATACATTTCAGAATCACCCTGGAAAACAGATATCGTTCAGCCAGTTGCCCTTGCCACAGATAATAGCATCACCACCAGTCCTAAAACAGATAGAGCTAAATCTGGTATAGACAACCTTTTATGTGAAGAAGTCCTTCCTCAACTCAGACCGAAATCTGCTTCCCCTAATTTTGAGACTACCCCCTATAATTCTAGTTTTTCGTGCCAGTGGAAACAACCCCCTTGCTCCTATCTTATCAATTCCCTTCATAATCTTGTGCGTTTCTGTACATTCTCCGCACATTCTTCTGCATTCCAATGGGTGCAGCCCTTGTCGACTCAATCTTTCCTCATAAGCCAACTCTCTCAACTTCAAAATCAACCGAGGGGATCTCTTCTGCATCCCCTCAAGTGCCAGTATAACCTTTCTTAAGTGAGGACACAAAACTGTACACAGTGCTACAGGTGTGATCTCACTAGAACATTGTACAGCTGCAACATAATCTCACTGTTTTTAAACTCCATCCCTCTAGCAATGAAGGACTAAATTCCATTTGTCTTCTTAATTATCTGCTGCACCTGCAAACTAATTCCTTGAGATTCTTGCACAAGCACACCCAGGTCCCTCTGCACAGCAGCATGTTGAATTTTTTTACCATCTAAATAATAGTCCATTTTGCTGTTATTCCTACCAAAATGGATGACTTCACATTTACCAACACTGTATTCCATTTGCCAGATTCTCGCTCATTTAGACTACTTACATCCCTTTGCAGACTTTCAGCATCCTCTACAGTCTTTGCTCTTCCACCCATCTTAGTGTCATCTGCGAATTTTGACACTACTACACTTGGTCTCCAACTCCAAATCGTCTATATAAATCGTAAACAACTGTGGTCCCAACACTGATCCCTGAGGCACTGATTGCCAACCAGAAAAACATTCATTTACCTCCGCTCTTTTTACTTTTAGTTAACCAATCCTCCATCCATGTTAGTACATTACCCGTTAGACTGTGTTCCTTTATCTTATGTAGCAGTTTTTGGTGGGGCACCTTGTCAAATGCCTTCTGGAAATGCAGATACACCACATCCACAAGTTCCCCATTGTCCACTGCACATGTAATGTTCTCAAAGAATTCTACCAAATTAGTCAAACACGACTTGCCTTTCTTGAACCCATGCTGCATCTTACCAATGGGACAATTTATATCCAGATGTCTCGCTAGTTTTTTCTTGATGATAGATTCAAACATTTCCGCGCTACAAAACTTAAGCTAACCAGCTTATAGTTACCTGCCTTTTGTCTACCTCCTTTTTTAAACAGTAGCGTCACATTTGCTATTTTCCAACTCGCATTGATATTCGACATTGGGTACTGATGAGTATGACAACTGTCTGGTGGAGCACAGTCCTGAGCTTGACACCTGAGACAGGGGAATGTTGCAAATTAAAAAAATTTTGGATTTGACAGTCATGGTGACAGGAAAATTAATATGACTCCTGTATGGGATGGTGCCTTCCAGCATCAGAGTAAGAGAACGAGTGGAATATCCTGATGGGGGAGGTGGGAGAGGAAAAGGGAGAGGCAGAAATATGGGGCACAATTCTCTCTAAAATTTCAAGGGTTTTCCCATGGGCGTTGTGCTCGTTAAATGGGGTACAAAGCTATTAGGGCAAAAACAGCGGCATTTTATGAGTGCCGGATTTCTGGCATGGTCAGCTTCTCACCAGAAATTGGCAAGTAGCAGGGTAATGTATTCAAATTTATTTAATGGTTGGGTTCAGTCGACTTGGCCTCACCGGCAAAACTGGAAACTTTTGAGGCCCCTGCTGCATCCTCATTCCATCCCTGCAGAGAGGCCAAGGTCGTGGGGGTATGACCCATTTGCAGTTCTAGACTCTCAGTGCCAGGGGCTAATGGTTGGTGGGATTCCATTGCCACTCTGCAGCAGTCAGTGGAGCAAGGGAGAGGAGGCCCACTGTCACATTACAGCGATCAGTAGGCTGAGGCCAGCGGGATGGCAATCAGTGGGCAAGGGACGGAATCTGTGAATGGTCTGTGTAGCAGGGAGGTCAGCAGGAGCTATAGCTTGGGCCATGCTCCCCCCTCCTCATTGAGGGGAGTGGGGAGAGCTTCTTCAGACTGCCTTAACTTTATTAACTTTGATCTTAAAGTTATTGACTTCTTTCGGGAACATCAATAAGATTGACACAGTCCCTGGAGAATTCTCTGAGCTCCACCTATTCTCACATACAAATTTTTCATTAAACTTCTCTTGAATGTTGAGCGCTCAAACTCTGCTCTGGTTATTTTTCAGTATTTCAGGCAAATATATGTGATTACTTGGTTACACAAGAAGGCACTTTGAGGTTCAATGTGTATCTCCTTTTTAGTTTCAAGAGAGAATATTTTCCAACTTCTATTCTGCCTACAGTGCAGATCTATCTAATTGTCATGGACTTTGGCGATCTAGTCCCAGTAAGCTGCAAACCACATGAGGTCCAGGTTGCAAAACCTCCCTCAGAAAACACTAAGATAACTTGAATGCAGAGAACTTATTGAAGTACCACATATTTCCAATCTACTCTGATGTATTCAACGCATATTAAGATTAATTATCCCTTAGTTACTATTTCACCTTTATTCTGATGTAGTAAAAGGATACTACAGCATTTCTCGTAACTCTGCTTTCACAACTTTGGCCTGAATCTTCCAAGCTGTGACACGTCTGCACATTTGCCACACTTCATGAAGCTTTCCGCAACCCAAGTTGCTGTCCATTTCCTCTGGGATATTTGATGCAGACTTGGAAAGAAATGGGCATCCTGCAGTCTTCCATGGAAATCCACTGGATCAGAGTAAAGTCGGGGAGCAGGGGTCATGGCCCACTTTATGGCATTATAGCCTGTATTTGAATTAACATTTGCAAGTGGATAAGGAAATGATTGAGTAAATGGGTGAATGGTGAAGTGGGCAAATGAGTAAATGGGTAGGTGGGAAAACAATAAGGTGGGTGAATCCATAGGTGGGTAAGTGGGAGACCTGGGGAGATATGTGAGTTAGTAACTGAGTCAAATAGGCAGTTAGAATCTGGACGAGGTTTCTAAATTAATGAAGTGATTGGTAGATGAGTAAGTCCATAGGTTGCTGAGATCAGTTGATCAGAATGATGGTCAGTGATCAGAGACTATTGGTCTGCAAGTTGGTTGGTAGGTTGGTAGGTGTTTGGCGGAGTTGATAGATGGATGAGTGGGCACAAGGGGAATACACAGGTGAGTTGATAAAATGGGGGAGGTGTGTGGATGGGTGACTGGGTACGTGCTTGAGTGGATAAACAAGTGACATGGGTAGGTAAGTAAGAGGATGTGTGTAGTAAATTTAGCAGGTAGATTTGACAATGCATATGACAAAAATAATTCAATACAATTGATAGCAAAGTCAAAATCTCTGGGGGGAATGTCCAGCCGTGCGGACCCTAAGACCGGTAAATCTCTCCATTGTTAATGGACTAAGATTTAACCATGGCTCTCCTAATGCCTCCCTCTTCTGTTTGCTGTCATCTTTGAACTTTTGTATTCTCGTGAAGCACCTTGGAATGTTCAAGTTGATAAAAATACGAGGTCATGTTGTAACTGGGAGTTATCATCCGTTTGATCAAATCTATTGGGTGGGATTTTTCAGCTTCGCATGTCCCAAAAGTATAAAATCCCACCCGTGGTCAACAGACCTTCCCATTGTCTGCCTGTCTCCCGCTTCGATTTCTGTGACAGAGAGGGCAGTAAAATTGCGTCCATTGGATCATTTTTGTTCACACAGATTAGGAATTTAGGAAATAATGAAAGAGATTATTTCTCGTATCAAGAAATACCCATTTAAAACTCTTCTGCCTTCTCAACATTAGTTGTTTCTCTATTTTCTAACCATCCCATTCTCCTTGGAACAGTTGCTAAGATAAAGAATTGAGTAAAATCCATTGCCATTCTGGCCATTTTGAAGCTATGGTAATTTTTTGGAGGGAAACCTCAGACAGAGATCTAGGACATTTCTTCAACACATCAGTTTGCAAACTAACCTGGATTATCCAGCCCCCATTTACCAGTGACTTGGATAAAGAAAGGAAAAATATTTTGACTTTAGGACATTTCAGTTGCAATGACTGAAATTGCGGTGTTTATAAATTAACACCCTTGTCGTGAATTTGAATTGTTGACCCTGACTTTATGATTCGTAATAAATTGAGGGCAACTCAATGTGACTCAAAGTAACAAGGAATTTCTAGCCGATGATAAGTAATATTTACAACAGGAGATCAGACTGAATCAATGATGTGACTGTTCGACTCTCTTCCAAGGATCCAATCACAGGACCTCCTCAATCTGGGATATGACTCTTGCTCCCGATTGGCTTGAGAGTTCCTGGGAAGTGTGTGAATAGATGATTGTATTGATGTACTTGTTTTTATCCTACAGGTGCTTTGGTCCACCTTGTTGTCTAACAAGGGGCATACATGCAATGGGTCGTGAGATGACTGCGCTTGGATTTTTTTTCTCGAGAGTATCCTAGTGGTTCACGTCGTTAGTGTACGTTTGACCTGGACCATTTGATGGGCAACACGACAGCTCAGTGACTATCGCTGTGCTGTGCAGATACATGGATTTGGGCTTGTGTCCGTGGGAGTTTGCGCATTCTCCCTGTGCTTGTGTGGGTTTTCTCCAGGTGCTCCGGTTTCCTCCCACATCCCAAAGATGTGCTCTTAGGCTAATTGGCAAAACAAATTCTCCCTAAATTGACTCAAATTTGGTTTTTATCCATACATCTACAAACATACACAGGGATCACGGGTGGAGATGGGAACATCGGGGTGGCGGGGCAGGCTTAGAGGGCCAAAGGGCCTGTTTCCCGTGCTGTTTTGTTCTTTGTTCTCATCTCGACAGTGCGTAGATTCCAGCCTGATCACGTGTCCGTAAGAGAATGCTCCCTTAAAAAGGAGCCACGCCAGCGCATCATTTCCCCCCAACTCCTGAACTCATCAATGGAGGAAACAAAGAAAACCTTTAGCATAGGAAAACAATGTTTTATTACAGAAAAGCAGGAATACTCCCAGGATAAACCGAACAAAATTCAGTCGATCTGGGGTTCCTGACTTGTGTAGAGTGTTTCTGTTCTGTGGGATCACTTCTGATTTTGAAGAATCCGGCCAGACGGATGCAAAATGCAAACACATCAGTCCGGAGTGAGCTCCTCTGTAGCTGCTGATTCCTCAGTTACAGTAACCAGCAGCTGCTGAAATCGTTCCTTTACAACCAGAATCCCGGTTACCAATATTAGCAGCTTGCAATGCATGGGAAAGGCTGTCTGTTGGTCCCCTGTATTGCTCATTGCTCTCCTCCTCAGACTGATTTCTTATGATGACAGTCTTGTATCTCCATGATATGGGAGACCATTCCTGTTCTCTCCACAATCTTATCAACCACACATGCCGTTCCTGCTGCAAAGTTTCTGACAATGACTGAGTCCTCAACCCAGAACACTTCTGTCTGTTTTCCTTGAATCGTCATTTCCTCTCTGAGTAGCTTGCCAACGCGCACCCTCCTCACCAAATCTGGGAATATCACGTCCAATTGTCGTTTAAGTTATGTCCCATGAGTAGATTGACTATGTGAACACTGTAGTCGTATTTGGCATGATGTTAAAAGACAAGAAAAAGTTGGCTGTATGCAGAAGAAGAAACTGATTTGTGTCTTCATCAATGACTTGAACATTTCCACTTTACGCTCCACTAGTCCATTTGAGGCTGGATGGTGAGGTGCTGACTGAACATGGAGGTTGATAAATTTGATTGATACATTTTTGGAAGTACTTTGCTGTGAATGATGTGCTGTTGTCTAACACATCACACTTCCAGATGCCATGAATGGCAAAAACATTCCGTAATTTGACAATTGTGGCAGTGTTCATTGTGGACTTCATCAACTTCACTTTGAACCACTGAGAGTGTGCACCTACTCTTATAAGAAACTTGTGACCCATCAATAATCCAGCAAAGTCGATATATCTCCTTGCCCAGGGTCTACCAGGCCGCTCCCATGGGTTTCAATTCACCTGCGGTAGCAGCAAGCTCATTATGCTTCATAATTAGGGTGTTGACTAAATATTACTGCTATTTCCTTATCAATACCCAATCACCAGACATAACCTCTGGCTTAGACCTTTGTCTTGCATTGTCCTTGATGTGAGTAGTGTTGTTCCTGTAATAAAAGTCATCTCTCCTGTGGTGGGATTGTAATTCTACCCCGCAAGAGTAAACACTTGATCTATTTCCTTCCTTTTCTGGTTAGTGGTTTGAGCAACTCTGACTTCTGGTGCAGCCAACTTTACATGACCACTTTTTCATCTTTGTACAACACAGGGTCTCTTTCTCTCCACATCTGTATTGTTTGCAGAGACTGGCAACGTCTGTACTAGATCGAGTCTATCTGTTTTTGGACTGGTGGTGACGCTACTATCTCTGGCGAGTGCAACTGGCTGAGTGATACCTGTGTTCCAGGTTGATTCTGAAATGTATAACAGTACACTGCAAACAAGAGAGTCCCCCTTTGCAGCCTTGAAGAGGCAATTATCAATTCTTGATTATCTTTTCTGAATTGAAGTAACAACGCCTAACATTCTTATTGGTGTTCCCTAAAGAAGTCAATAACTTTAAGATTGACTTGTCTCCTTGAAGAGTATTTTTACATGAAATAGGGAGCAACCTGTATGCATAGATAGTTATAAAACATTTTGCAATGTTTAAATGGTAATTTAGTTTAATCTTCTAATGAACAATGTCTGTTTGCCTTAAAGCAAGGTGTTGTGGAGTCCCTGTTGGAGGAAGGGGGCAATGGTGCACAATATGGAGGATGCAAAGACTTTGACTCTGTACATGGAAAAGGGTGGCCCCAGCGATTTCACCAATTATCCTTGCTCAGCATTGTGAGTAAAGTATTTGCCCATGTTGCGTTTGTCAGAGCTCAGATCGTGGCTGAACATGTCTACCCAGAATCCAGAACTGGAAGATTTACAATTGGTCCGATCTTCACAGCTGAGAGACTGCAAGAGAAATTTTGAGAGCGATAGGGACCATCGTATGCAACCTTCAATGATCTGATTGATGTATTAAACCATGTGATCAGAGGCATCTATCCAATGATATCTCCTCTTTTCCTGACAACATTATTGATAAGGTCAGCTATGGCAGGGTAACATTAGAACACTTTGTGATCTGCAGTGTGATCAAACATTGTTCTGTTCTGATACCAACACGCTTTCCCAAGTTCTCTTTGCTGCTGCCTTAGGCACTCAGCTCATCAATAGACAGTGTCCATTAACATTGCAGAGCTGATGGACAGCGTTCCAGCCTTGCTCCTCTGAGGTCCAAGCCAAAAATTGGCCAACTTCTAACCAATATTGCTGATTCGGCTTTAATATTATACTTCTCCAATGGCAAATGGACGGGTTCTCTTGCTCTGTGAAAGAAATTGATTTCACCATCCGCGTCAGGAAGGCAAATGTCTACATCCAGGATGTCGCCGTAGCACCATCTATTGGCACTGACAAGGTGATGCTGAAAGTTGTTGGTAGCATCACATATCTTGACTCCAGCATCACCAGAAATCTGACATTTCCTGGTGAATCAAGATTCGTGGCAGAGAGTCTCGAGCTGTTGTGTCCAAGCTGATAGGAATGTGGAACAGTAACATTCTGACTGGGAAACGCCAAACTGAGAATTTCCAAAACTTACACCACCTGTGCACTTCTCTATTTTGGTGAGACATGGACACTATATCGTAGGCAGGAGATAAAGCTAAATAGTTTCCACCTTCACTGTCTCAGGCATGCCCTCATCATCTCCTGGCTGAACAATGTCACCAACTCAGAGATCATAGAGAGTGCTATTTCTACCAGCACACACTCCATACTGATCCAACAGTGCCTGCACTGCCTTAACCATGCTCACTGGATTAATGATAATAAGTATATAATCAATGACCTTCTGTGTGGTGAACTGACCACTGTGTCATGACTTTCTGGGTGCCTATACCTCCATCACAAAACAGCTGCCAGTGAGATATGAAGATAATGAATATTGACACTGACAATTGGGAGACTGTTGTTCACTGCTGAGCATTTGTAGACTGATTGATCGAAAGTACAATGGACGAGGTGAGCAGAAATGGAAAGCTCAGATGCTGGAGTCAAGAAATGTGATGCAACGAACAACCTCCAGCATCACATTGTCAGTGCTGATAGATGGCGCTATGCAATATCCGGGATGTAGTCATTTGTCTTCCTGATGCTGAGGCTGAAGTTAATTCATTGTATGGAACGAGAGAAACTGTCCATTTGCCAAAGACGCTGTGGAATACTAATGTTGAATCAGCAATATCTTAAGATGAGGCCAAGACAGACAGCCAGTGAATTGTGTATCTTCCCAGGCTACTGTCTTCCACTGCACAACAGGTGACAGAGACTGTGAAGCTCATCTGAATTACAATATTCTCTTCCTTTTTCCAAATCCCTCAATGGCCTTGTCTCTCCGTAGCTCTGTGATTTCCTCCAAAACACAACTCCTCTGAGGTACCTGCACTCCTCCAATTCTGGCCTCTAGTGCAGTACCAATTCTACTTATCCCACTATCGGTGACTAACCCTTCAGTTGCCTTGGCCCCAAGTTCTGGATTTCCCTCCATAAACCTCTGCACCTCATTACTTTGCCTTCCTCCTTTAAAGCAATGCTTAAAACCTATCTCCTTGACATTGCTGCTGCTGATCTGACCTAATGTCACTGAATGTGGCTTAATGTTACACTGTTATAAGGTTTCTGCAAAACATGTTGTTGTAAGTTCCCTTACATTGGAAGCATTTTGTAATTCTGTAAAACTGACATAATGACACAATAAAATCTCATGATGAATGTTTTGCTGAGCACTAAAACCACGAATGGACTCAGCTCAGCAAGGTGTTTTGGTATCAAGTGATACCACGTATGCTTATAATGATTGTTTTTGTGCTCCAAGAGGATATCTTTTTCAAGTGGTTTATAAATGTCTGGGCCAATCTTACTTTTTTTTTCGAATTGCCCGGCAGATTGGAAACTGGGAGAGTTTCAGATACATCTTCTGGGTCTGTTCTCTGTGCCTACGCCATCCCTCCACTCAACGTACTCTATCTGCAAAATTCTGAGCGAGCCTGTTGCTTGATGCCTGTTGGCAAGGCTTAATGCACCCGAAAGCCTGCAAAGGCAAGTAGTGCACATGTGCAGACCTCTGATGCTGTACATGCACATTAATAGTAGCAGGAGGTCTGACAGAAAGGAGAGGACTATCAGGCCCCTGATAGTGCAGGCACACTGAAGAAGCTCTCCCCGCCCCCCTCAATGAGGAGGGGGAGCATGGCCCAAACTATAACTCCTGCCAAACTCCTTGCTGTACAGACCAATCACAGACTCCCTCCCTTCCCCACCTATTGCCATCCCGCTGCCCTCACCCTACCGATCGCTGTATTGTAACCATGGGCCTCCTCTCCTTGCTCTACTGCCTGCTGCAGAGTGGCAGTGGAATACCATCAACCATTAGCCCCTGGCACTAACAGTCTAGAACTGCGAATTGGTCATCCCCCTGCACCCCTGGCCTCCCTGGAGCGGTGGAGGGAGGATGAGGGAGGATATGGGAGGGGGCCTCAAATGGTTTCCAGTTCTGCCACGAGGCCAAGTCAACTGAAACTAACCATTAAATAAATTTGAATATATTAACCTGCCACTTGCCCATTTCTGGTGAGAAGCTGACCATGCTAGAAATCTGGCATTTATAAAATGCCACTGTTGTTGCCCTTCTTGCTTTAAACCCCATTTAACGGGCACAATGCCCGTGGGAAAATCCTTGAAATTTTTAGAACGAATTGTGCCCCATATTTCTGCCTCTTCCTTTTCCTCTTCCACCTCACCCATCAGGATATTCCACTCGTTCTCTTACTCTGACGCTGGGAAGGTACCACCCCATACAGGAGTCACATTAACTTTTCTGTCGCCATGACTGTCAACTCCAGATTTTTTTTTTAATTTGCAGTATTTCTCTGTCTCAGGTGTCAAGCTCAGGACTGTGCTCCGCCAGATGGTTGTCATACTCATCAGTGCCCAATGTCGAATATCAATGCGAGTTGGAAAATAGCAAATGTGACGCCACTGTTTATAAAAGGAGGTAGACAAAAGGCAGGTAACTATAAGCCGGTTAACTTAACTTTTGTAGCGTGGAAATGTTTGAATCTATCATCAAGAAAGAACTAGCGAGACTTCTGGACATAAATTTTCCCATTGGTGAGACCAGCATGGGTTTATGAAGGGCGGGTCATGTTTGACTAATTTGGTGCGATTCTTTGAGAACATTACATGTGAGGTGAACAATGGGGAAGCTGCGGATGTGTTGTATCTGCATTTCCAGAAGGTATTTGACAAGGTGCCCCACCAAAAACTGCTGCGTAAGATAAAGGTACACAGTCTAATGGGTAATGTACTAACATGGATGGAGGATTGTTAACTAACAGCAAAAAGAGTGGGGGTAAATGAGTGTTTTTCTGGTTGGCAATCAGTGCCTCAGGGATGAGTGTTGGGACCACAATTGTTTACGATTTATATAGATGATTTGGAGTTGAAGACCAAGTGTAGTTGTGTCAAAATTCGCAGATGACACTAAGATGGGTGGAGAGCAAAGTGTGTAAAGGATGCTGAAAGTCTGAAAAAGGATATAGATAGTATAAATGAGCGAGGATTTGACAGATGGAGTACAATGTTGTTAAATGTGAGATCATCCATTTTGGTAGGAATAACAGCAAAATGGACGATTATATAAATCGTAAAAAATTGCAGCCTGCTGCTGTGCAGAGGGATTTTGGTGTTCTTGTACAGGAATCTCAAGCAGTTGGTTTGCAGGTGCAGCAGATAATTAAGAAGACAAATGGAACTTAGTCCTTCATTGCTCGAGAGATGGAGTTTAACAATAGCGAGATTATGTTGCAGCTGTACAAAGTGCTGGTGAGGTCAAACCTCAAGCACTGTGTACAGTTTTCGTGCCTGGCACTGGAGGGGATGCAGAAGAGATTCACTAGGTTGATTTCGAAGTTGAGAAGGTTGGCTTATGAGGAAAGACTGAATAGAGAAGGGCTATACCCATTGGATTGCAGAAGAATAAGGGGAGATCGTATAGAAAGGAATAAGATTATGAGGGGAATTGATAAGATAGAAGCAAGGGAGTTGTTTCCACTGACAGGTAAAACTAGAACTAGAGGGGCTTAGCCTCAAAATAAAGGGGAAGCAGATTTAGGTTTGAGTTGAGAAGAGACTTCTTCACATAAAAGGTTGTGAATCTGTGGAATCCCTGCCCAGTGAAGCAGTTGAGGCTACCTCATTGAATGTTTTTAAGGCAAGAATAGATAAGCTTTTGAACAATAAAGGAATTAAGAGTTATGTTGAGCGGGCAGGTAAATGGAGCTGAATCCACAAGAAGATGAGCGATGATATTATTGAATGGTGGAGCAGGGGTCAGATGGCCTACTCCTGCTCCCAGTTCTTCTCTTCTTATTACCATATTCTCAGTGGATTTCTGCCGCTCTCTACCCTTCAAGAGTGAGCAATCATTTGCTATTCTGGCCTCTAACTGGCTGTGGGCTTCACAGATCCTTGAATCCTGGGAATATTCATTCACCCACCTGCCCTGAATGAACCCAGCTGTATCCCAGCCCCAGAATCCTCAGCGTGATTCCAATCTATTGGAGGCAATTCCTGCAAACTCAGGCCTCCTGGAAACATAAAGGTCCTAAGAATATCACATGGCACAGGGACTGCCAGCTATAGGGCGAAGCACTTCCTACATTTCCATTAGAATGCTCTCCAATGTTATGAAATTGGACATTGATTTACAATACTAATGTTCTCCACTCTCGCGCTCATTCACTCTCATAAACACTCACTCACTCTTAGTCACGTTCACGCACTCATTCATGCACTCACTCAAATACAGATACACAAGGGTCCTGTGTCATCCACAAATGTTCACTCATTTATTCATTAACTCACTCATTCATTCTCTCATTTACTCACTCACTCACACCTCACAAAGGTCCGGTGTCTTCAACTCATTCACTCACACACCCATTCATTTATTCACTTTGTCACACACATCTACGCACACACACTCATTCCCCGTCACTCACTGTCAAGAGCCCTGTGTCCTCTTGGACATGTGACAAAAGACCTCTCTCAGATTTTCTTGATGCCTATCCGAATCCACTGCGAAAAGATCCTTCCAAGGCCCATCTAAGATCTCAACAAACCCATCTGGAAGATTCCAGAAGTCCACTCACGTTCTTCCCTGTGCACTCCTCCCCCACCTCAGATTAAATTGTAGTAAGGGCAGCTTGAAGCCTCCAAGATCCAGCTTGGCCGTTTCCCATCATCTCCCTGCTGGGCCTGTTGTAACTGCTCTGAACTCCCCAATGCTGCAACCCATAACTCAATCTTACCTGACAACTGACTACATTTGATTTGTCCAATCACAGGCTGATTTCTCCTGTGTTGGCTGCTGGTTGGAACATCACAGTATCAACTACCATGGGTAAACCAGACTCTGATTGGATGATCGGGCTCCTGTACTTTTCAACGTTGTGTCAATGCTTGTGTTCACTGATCCATATCATCTTGTGGTCCAGCACTGAATACAAAACTCACACCTTGCTTTCAAGCTCATCCACAAACTCGTCCTTGCCACTCTAAACTGCACCAGTCTCCCAACCACCCGACAGTTCAACATTCCTCTAATTCTATTTGTCTATCCTTCACTTCATCATTGCAGATATTGTCATCCAGTGTCAGGATGCTGCGCTCCGGAATTCCCAAACCTTTTCATCTTGTTCTCTCTTATTTTATATTGCATGACGGTTATATTGCTACATGGATGGTGTGACAGAAAACATTTAATTAATGTAGCATTATTTACATGGGCGTGTTTGATATTTTATTGTCATTTCAAAACTGATCTGAAATATCCATGCAATAAATGTACAATGGATCTTTTCTTACAATCAATTAAGTATTAACTTGACCTAATAAATAAAATAAAAGACAGTGCTTGAGAAAACACTTTCCACTTTGAATCAAAGAGAATATCTAATGCTAGTGATGATTTGTCTCTTCTCGATGTATGATTGATCTGGTGATGCAAGTGATCGGATATTGCAAGACATATTGCAAATCCTCTCTGAACTTCCTCTGTGTTACAGCATAAATAACAGTGTTTGTGCAGTAGCTCATGAGCTGCGACATGAAACCAATTTCCTGGACACAATCTGAAGCAAGGGAAATAATAAAATTGTCAACACCAATCCGTACATATATTGAACTCACCATGAAGACCATCCATAGCAAAATAAAATTACCTGAAATGATAAAGAGCAAGATAATAGAGTTTTTCCGGCTCTCCAATTCCAAATCTTTCTGACCTCCCACTCCATTCGCACCCCGGATTCTCTGACGGGCTCTGTTGGCCACCAAGATGTTTCTGATGGTCAAAGAGTTGAGCAACAAAATCAGAAAGAATGGGAGCCCTAGGGTCAGGACATGATGGAGAGACTGAATGGCTGACCAGAGTGGTGTGTAGAAAGCCCGGTTTGTTATGGCACAAAACCATGAGTAATGGCGCAAGTTGTATCAACTGTCAAGGATAAAGTACCAGAAAATGTTCTTCAAGCAACAAATGGCTGTCACCACAGTGATAATCACAGTTGCCTTTTTCTTGGTGCAGTATTTCGCCTTCAGCTTTGGACAGCAGATGGACACATATCGGTCAATGGTGAATGCCACAGTGAACCAGACGGAGCAATCAGTGACCACATAGAGGAACACAGCATGGTTATTGCACACTTTCAGCTTCTTCACAAAGTAAAACTGAATATAGAAAACGATGGGGAGCCACCGCATGATTAGATCCAAAATGATGATCAGCAGGTCTGTCACTGCCCTCACTCTAGCAATCACTGTGACAGTGGGCCTCCTCTCCCTTGCTTAACTAACTACTGCAGAGTGGCCGTGGAATCCCATCCACTATTAGCCGCTGTTTTTGCCCTAATCGCTTTATACCCCATTCAACAGGCATAATATGGTGGTAAAATCCTCAATTTTTTTAGAGAGAATTGTGCCCCATATTTCTGCCTCTTCCTTTTCCTCTTCCACTTCCCACCTCAGGATATTCCACTCGTTCTGTTACTCTGACGCTGGGGAGGTACCATCCCGTATAGGAGTCACATTAACTTCCTGGTTGCCCTGACTGTCAAATCTAGATTTTTTTTTTAAATTTGCAGTATTCCTCTGTCTCAAATGTCAAGTTCAGGACTGTCCTCCTCCAGACAGTCGTCATACTGTCTGTGCCCAATGTCGAATATCAATGCGAGTTGGAAAATACGAAATATGACACCACTGATTTAAAATAGGAAATAGACAAAAGGTAGGTAACTATAAACCGGTTAGTTTAACTTTTGTAGTAGGGAAAATGTTTGAATCTATCATTGAGATAGATATACCTAAACATCTGGATATTAATCATTTGCTATTCTAGAACTAGAGGGGCTTAGCCTCAAGGCTAATAAGGGGAAGCAGATTTAGATCTGAGTTGAGGAAAGATTTCTTCACATAGAAGGTTGTGAATCTGTGGAGTTCCTGCCCAGTGAAGCAGTTGAGGCTACCTCATTGAATGTTTTTTTCAGGCAGGAATAGATAAACTGTTGAACAATAAAGGAATTAAGGGTTATGTTGAGCGGGCGGTTAAGTGGAGCTGAATCCACAAAAAGATGAGCGATAATCTTCTGGAATGGTGGAGAAGGGGTCAGATTGTCTACTCCTGCTCCTGGTTCTTATCTTCTTATTACCAAATTCTCAGTGGATTATTGTCTCTCTCTACCTTTCAAGGGTGAGCAATCATTTGCTATTCTGGCCTCTAACTGGCAATGGGCTGCACAGATCCTTGAAACCTGGGAATATTCAGTCACCCACCTGCCCTGAATGAACCCAGCTGTATCTCAGCCCCAGAATCCTCAGTGTGATTCCAATCTATTGGAGGCAATTTCTGCAAACTCAGGCCTCCTGGAAACATAAAGATCCTAAGGTTATCACACGGCACAGGGACTGCCAGCTAAAGGGTGAAGCACTTTCTACATTTCCATTTGAATAGTCTCCAATGTTAAGAAACTGGACATTGAGTTGCAACACTAATGCTCTCCACTCACTCGCTCACTCAAACACTCATTCACTATCACTCACTTTCACTCACTCACTCCTTCACTCACTCAAATACACACACACAAGGGTCTTGTGCCATCCACAAATATTCACTTATTTATTCACTCACACATTCATTCATTCTCTCATTTACTCACTCACTCACACACACATTCATTTACTCACTTTGTCACACACATCCACGCACACACACAAACACTCACTCACACATTGTCTCACACTCTCTCACTCACTGTCAAGAGCCCTGTGTCCTCTTCGACATGTGGCATAATACCTCTCTCAGATTTGCTTGAGGACTATCTGAGTCCAGTGTGAAAAGTTAATTTCAAAGCCCGTCTTAGATCTCCACAGATCCATCTGGGGATTCTAGAAGTCCACTCACATTCCTCCCTGCATACTCCTCCCCCATCTCGGATTAAATTGTAGTAAGGGCAGCTTGAAGCCTCCAAGATCCAGCTGGGCCATTTCCCATCACCTGCCTGCTGGGCCTGTTGTAGCTGCTCTGAGCTCCCCAATGCTGCAACCTATAACTCAATCTTACCTGGCAACTGACTACGTTTGGTTTGTCCAATCACAAGCTGATTTCTCCTGTGTTGGCTGCTGATTGGAACATTGGAATATCAACAATCATGGGGAAACCAGACTCTGATTGGATCGGGCTCCCGCACTTTAAAAAATTATGTCAATGCTTGTGCTCACTGAGCCATATCATCTTGTGGTCCAGTACTGAATGCAAAACTCTCTCCTTGCTTTCAAACTCATCCACAAACTTGTCTTTGCCACTCTAAACAGCACCAGTCTACCAACCATTCAAAAGTTCTACATTCCTCGAATTCTTTTTGTCCGTCCTTCACTTGATCATTGCAGAGAGTGTCATCCACTGTCAGGGTGCTCTGCTCCGGAGTTCCCAACTTAAACCTTTTCATTTTGTTCTCTCTTTTTTACATTGCATAACGGTTATTTTGCTTCATGCACAGTGTGATAGCAAACAGTTAATTAATTTAGTATTATTTACGTGGGTGTGTTTGATATTTTATTGTCATTTCAACAACAGAGCTAAAGTATCCATGCAAGAAATGTACAATGGATCTTTTTTACAATCAATTTAGCATTAACTTGGCCTAATAAATAAAATAAAGGGCTTGAGGAAACATTTTGCTCTTTGAATCACAGACGGCGTCTAATGCCAGGGATTATTTGTCTCTTTTTGATGTTTGATTGATCTGGTGGTGCAAGTGATCAGATGTTGCAAGACATTTTGCAAATCCTCTCTGAACTTCCTCTGGGTCACAGCATAAATAACGGTATTTGTGCAGCAGCTCAAGAGCTGCAGCATGAAGCCAATTTCCTGGGAACACACTGTAGCAAAGAAAATAATAAAATTGTCAACAGCAACCCATACTTATATTGAACTGACTGTGAAGACCATCCATAGCAAAATGAAATTACCTGATATGACAAACAGCAAGTTTTTCCCGCTCTCCAATTCCAAATCTTTCTGACCTCCCATACCATTCACACCCACATTCTCTGGCGGGTTCTGTTGGCCACCAAGATGTTTCTGATGGTCAAAGAGTTGAGCAACAGAATCAGAAAGAATGGAAGCCCTGGGGTTAGGACGTGATGGAGAGACTGAATGGCTGACCAGAATGGTGTGTAGAATGCTTGGTTTGTTATGTAGCAAAACCATGAGTAACGGAGACGTGTGTATCCACTGTCAGGGATAAAGTATCAGAAAATGTTTCTCAAGCAGCAAATGGCTGTCACCACGGCGATAATCACAGTTGCCTTTTCCTTCGTATACTGTTTGGCTTTCAGCTTTGGGCAGCAGATAGCCACGTATCGGTCAATAATGAATGTCACAGTGAACCAGACAGAGCAATCAGTGATTGCATAGAGCAACACGGCATGGATATTGCACACTTTCAGCTTCTTCACAAAGGAGAACTGAAAATAGAAAACAATGGGGAGCCGCCGCATGATCAGATCCAGGATGACAATCAGCTGGTCTGTCACTGACATCGCTATCAAGTAGTGGGTGACACATCTGGACAGACCACATTTTCCCCGGGATAAGATTGCAAGAGTCACCACATTCACTGTGTCCAGGCAAGAAAAGCATGAATTAGACACCAGGTTCAGAACACTCTGAAGAAATTATTGTGCACAAATTGTAACCTTATCCAAATAATTTAATGGCAATGGAGTTTTACTGGAAAGAGAGGAAATAACGAAATCAGAAGGAGGCCATTCAGCCTGTTATGTACTTACAAAGAGCCACCCAATTAGTCTGACTTTCCTGCTATTCCCCTTTGTCTTTACAAATGCTCCCTTTGGTAATTTTCAATTTACAAGTGAAAGTTAATTTGGAATATACTTCCACTTCCCATTGAGGTGTGCATTCGAACTGAGAATAACACACTGCAGACAAAAAAAAAAATTGTCTTCCTCTCTTTCCTTGTCAATGGCTTTAAATCTGCATCTTCCTCCGACCCTCTCAACTGTAGAAAAAGTGCAGACAGGGCAAAGTTTTCAACACATCTCCAGCTTTGAACAACTCTATGAATTCTCCCCTTACCCTCTGTGTTTCAAGGAGAACAATCCCAGTTTTTCCAGTTGCTGCACATCACTGAAGTTTTCATCCCTGGTCGCAGTCCAGTGAACCTCCTATTGCCCGTGCTTAAAGAGTGTCTTATTTTACAGAGGAGATTAATCAGAATGCACCCCAGGTTATATAACAGGAAATAAATCCTGCCCTTGCATTTGATGAATAATAATAATTCAGCTGCCCACTAGATGTCACTGCCTTGCATGAGCAGTCCAGACACTGCAGCGCATGGTGGAATGTGAGTTTATGTATGGACAGAGACCACAGTAAGATACTACAATCAGAAGGAATCAGAAAAGGAAAATCATTAATTCCAGACATTGGAAAACACAAAGCCAGATTGAGAGCCATCTAGTCAGAAATGGATCAAGGATTTTGAAAAGAGAAGCAAAAAATATTGACATTGTCTCTGAGAGGCTGAAACAAAATTAGGTCAATCGAGAGAAAATGCTGAATTGATTGAAGTCAGGATTAGATTTAGCTGTAGATACATGGAAGCAAACAGCATGAATTTCCGAACATAAAACACACCTAAAAATTCACAAGAAATTGTTAAAATATTAACAACATCTTACCCAAGCCCACCCTCATGCAATCCATTACTTCCTACAGCCAATCCCCTTAATCAATGCATCTCAAAGCTTTGGAGCAAACTCCACAATGTTACCCAAGGCTGGAATTGAAACGGGATCCCTTGTGCTGTAAGGTAGCAGTGCTAACCACTGTGTCATCTTGCCTCCCAAATGCTATTGGAAAATTGAACGCACTGATGATGAAACATGACTGAACATGAAAAGCAATATTAGAGATCCAATGGATCTTCGTAAAGACTTACCAGGAAGACCAATAATAAGAAGAATTGGAAAGTAATACTCTTGCATATCATAAATTATCCAAAGCAGAACCACACTCATCTTTGAGAGAAAACACCACTTCTGTCCAATTCCACAGATACTTTGAAGTACACATTTAACAGAATCTCCAATATGTAGCAGAGGAAAGCATTCAAGTGAAAGGTTTGTTCAAGATTACTTACAGTCATTAAATAAACAAACTCCTTTAACTGTTTCCAAGACAAGTATTTTTTTCCAGAACCAAGTTATTATGTTAAAGCAAAATACTGCACATGCGGGAAACCTGAAATAAAAACAGAAAATGCTGGATATACTCATCTGGACTGGAAATGTTAATTCTGTTTCTCTCCACATTCCAGAGCTGCTGAGTTTATCCAGTACTTTTTATTTTTATTTCACTTTGATGTATGCTGACAGCTACAAAGTGAGGTCCACAAAAGTCTAAATATCTTTGTTTTGCGAGACGTGCAAATTGGAAGTTCTGAACTTCCAATTCTGTTGTGCAGCATAATTTTGAGATATCATTTTTAAAAAGTTACTTTTCAGTAATCAGCTGAGTTACATTGCACTTGGAAATGGTGATCACCAATACACCAGAGAGTCAAAATTAATTTCTCCAGCCTGAAATGATGGAATGATCACTCATGTTTCTGAACACAGCGATGTTATTCAGAAAAAGCAGCTCAGAAATTGCACAGGGGCCTAACACATTTGGAGCACATCAATCTTCTCCTGCAATAATACAGAAGCATTTCCACATTAATTGTGAAATATGTTGACTAGTTAGTTATTACACAGGTTAGACTGGGATTAAATTTCCTTCCACTCTGTCCAGTCATATTTCTGATCACTAACTGTGCAAATTATTGATATCGTGTGAAGTGAATAAAATTGGCAACAGATTATCTGCGATAATAGGGACCATAGGAAGAGGTTGAGATGGATCATTCAATCGGACTTCTGGCTGAAGATTGTTGAACATATTTCAGTTTTGTCTTTTGCACTGATTTGGGCTCCCCCATCATTGAGGACAGAATATTTGTGGAGCCTTCTCTTCTTGTCAGTTGTTTAATTGTCCACCACCATTCATGACTGGGTGCGTCAGGACTGCAGAATGAAATTTTATCCAATTATTTGTGAGATCACATAGCTCCATCGATCTCACACTACTTCAACCTTTAGGCCGGTCTGCAGTTAATCCTGTGTTATAGCTTCACCAGGTTGATAAATCATATCTGGTGTTGCTCCTGGCGTGCCCACCTTCTCTCTTCATTGAACCAAGGTTGATCCCCTGGTTTGGTGGTAATGGTAGAGTAGAGGAAACATTGGGCAGTGACATTACAAATTGTGGTTGAGTAAAATTTTACTGCTACTGATGACCACAGTGTCTCACGGATATCCACTGTTGATATCAGACCTGTTTGGAATCTATCACATTTGTTACAGTGGTAGAACCACACAATATGATGAGTGATATCCTCAACGTGAAGATAGGACTTCATCTCCACAATGACTCTGCAACATTATCCGACACCAATTAATGACCATTTAAAGAGCTCAATCCGCATCCACTGCCATTATTCTCTGGGCAGTGGGACTCTGATGGAATAGGAAGACCATTCATCCATCATAATTGGCAGAAGGATGAAGAACAAGGTGGTGGAGTGCACTCTTTATGGTCCCTTTTGTACAATGGGGCACCACACCTCTCTTAGCTTGTAGCTCCTCTTTGTATCTCCCCAACAGGCAGCATCCAAACCAGATTCCACCCTCCCCCTTTGGAAAGTGGGAGCTGTACTATTGGGATAGTCCACACCTAAGCTCTGTTGGGCCAGTCATCAGTATAACATGGTAAGTAGAGAGGCCAAACTAGTCAGAGGTTTAAAATATACCAGATTAGACCTCAGTCACACCCATGAGCAGCTGGAGTTGGATGAAGATTCACAAAGGCTACTTATCATCAGCACCCACAAGGGTTTGTACACACTCTTACTTATTGGAGTCTCAACAGCTTCCACCACTTCCAAGTGTATATTGGAGAGCTAATTCCAAGGCAGCTCTAATTTAGTGGTTTATCTTGATGATGTACTAATTACAGGAACCTCACATGAAAAACACAGATCAAATTTGAAAAAAGTATTCAGAATCTTTAAATAAGCAGGGGTTAGTTTGCAATGGGAGAAATGTATGTTCCAAGCAGAGGAAGTTACATATTTGCATTTTATGGTAGGTGCAAAGGACGATATCCTTTGAATCAGAAAGTTAAGGCCATTAAGGAAGTTCAACAGCCAGAGGCATATCAGAAGTCATTTCTGGGCATGGTGAACTACTATGGTAGATTTAAAAAAAAAGCATGTCCACCAAAGTTAAAAAAACATCAACGATGGAGGTGGGAAAGCCTTTGTTCTGCAGTCATATGCTTTGTTGATGCTCTTCAATTGAACTAAACCCTTTGGTGATAACCTGTCATGCATCGCCATATGGAATGGAAGCTGAGTTGTCTCATCTGGTGTCTGTTGGAACAGAAGGGCCTTGCCTTTGCTTCTAAAACATTGTCAGATTCAGAATAAAAGTATTTCATGACAGATAAAGAAAGTTTTTTGGTCATCTGTGCAATCAAAGCATTTCATCAGTACCCTTATGAGACATGTCATGATAATTTTCAACCACAAGCCATTGTTACGTCAATTCAGAAAAGATAATCAAAAACCAATAATTGCCTCTTTAAGGCTGCAGTGTACAGTTATATATTTCAGAATCACCCTGGAACACAGATATCACTCAGCCAGTTGCCCTCATCATAGATAGTAGTATCACTACCAGTCCTAAAACAGAGAGAGCTCAGTCTGGTGCACACGTTGCGAGTCTTTGCAAACATATAAAGATATGGACAGAAAAAGATCCTGTATTGTAGAAAGGTGAAAAAATGTGGTCATGTAAAGGTGGCTGCATCAGAAGTCAGAGTTGCTCAAACCACCAACCAGAAAAGGAAGGAAATTGACCAAGTGTTTACTCTTGCGGGGTAGAGTTACAGTCCCACCCCACGAGAGCTGACTTTTATTACAGGAACAACACTACCCATATCAAGGACAATGCAAGACAAAGGTCTAAGCCAGAGGTTATGTCTGGTGCTGAGTATTGATAAGGAAATGGAAAGAATGTTTAGTCAACACCCAAATTGTGAACCTCAATAGGCTTGCTGCATGGAATAACCTATCTACAGCAGTTGTGGACTTGCCAACTTTAAGGGCATTCAAATGGTCAGTGGATAGGCATATGGATAACATTGGAATAGTTTAGGTTAGAGGATCATTAGATTGTTTCCACTGGTTGGCGCAACATCGAGGGTCAAAGGGCCTGTACTGCACTGTAATGTTCTATGTTCTATAAAACCAGAGCATCCGGAGGAAACCCATGCAAATGCGGGGAAAAAGTGCAAACTCCACACAGTCAGTGATTCAAGCCAGGAATCAAACAGCTGCCTGGCGCTGTAAGACAGCAGTGCTAATCACTGTGCCACCATGCCATTGGGATTCCAATGGAGCATGCTGTTTAAAAAAACTATTCAGAGTCTTTCCTTTACTGAAGATTTCACCTCACTGACAATCAAAAAATCATAAGAAAGAGGAATGGGAATTGGCCATTCAGCCTATCAATCCTGCTTGATCATTCAATAAGATCGTACCTGATCTGATTAGGCCATAACTTCACTTTACTGCCTGAATTTATTGATCAAAAGTCTTGACAATATTCAATGATTCACCCTCCGCTATTTATTGTACAAATGCAGATTACGTGTATATACAGTTGGTGGAGGGAATTATTGGATAATTATGCACATGTGAAGTGACTGTGGCACTTTTAATGGATTTTTAATTAGTTTATTTGTTCATTAGTTATCAATTAGAAGCTAAACATTTATAGTGTCTCACATTGTGAATAAATCTGAAACGGAGTAAAGAATGGCTTTTGGTCTCCAGCTTCACCAGCTGGCTGCAAGAAGTTTAATATGACCCTACATAGCAATGCCCATTCATCATGTGTCTGTTTTACAGAAAGGATATTATCCCAAATGAAGGAATCCAGTTCTCATCAGTGTTCTGCAAGATGAACATCACCTTGAAATAGCTAGGCACCAGCTCAAATGTACATCCTCTGGAGCAATGTATAGAGGGAATATTGGATGAGTAACTGATCATAACTGAATAAGGCTAGGATCAACAGTTTGTGACTGTGCAGTGTTAGAATTTAAAATAAACTTATAACCAAGAAAAAGACTGGCTTTAGTTTCCTCGCTCAGGATGGAGGGAGGGGGGGTCATTTTGGGCTTTAGGAGAGGATTGGATCTGCAGAAGAAAGAGGGAAAGAGAAATTTTGAAGTAGACTTTTAAAAAAATGCTGTAGAACGTATAAGTGGCATCAAAGCAATAAATGAGAAAACTAGGAAAAGCAGTATCTTGTTTAATGTTCCAAAACAATAGAAGTAAACAATGCACAAATTATTCATAACAAAACTGAAGATTTGGAAATGTTAACAAATATGGGTCAATATATTTATAATGAAGACATAAAGTGAAGTAATGGAAACAGATTTTCATATGCTAATACATTCAATATAGAACATAGAACATAGAACATAGAACATTACAGCACAGAACAGGCCCTTCGGCCTCCGATGTTGCGCCGACCAATATAAAAAGCAATGCCCCTCCAAACTAAACCATTCCCTTCTCTTCCATATACTTATCAACTAACCTCTTAAACGCCACCAAACTTGGCGCATCTACAACCGCTGCAGGCAGGGCATTCCACTCCCGAACCACCCTTTGGGTAAAGCACCTGCCTCTGATATCCGTCCTATAACTATCACCCCTTAATTTAAAGCTGTGTCCCCTCGTGCTAGCTTTTTCCATCCTAGGAAAAAAGGCTATCACTGTCCACCCTATCTAAACCTCTAATCATCTTATAGGTTTCGATCAGGTCCCCTCTTAGCCTCCTCCTTTCTAACGAAAACAACCTCAAATCCCTCAGCCTCTCCTCATAAGACCTGCCCTCCATACCAGCAACATCCTGGTAAACCTCCTCTGTACCCTCTCCAATGCCTCCACATCTTTCTTATAATGTGGGGACCAGAACTGCACACAATACTCCAAGTGCGGCCGCACTAGAGTTTTGTACAGTTTGCAACATGACGTTGCGGCTCCGAAATTCAATCCCCCTACCAATAAAAGCTAAGACTCCATATGCCTTCTTAACAACCTTCTCGACTTGACTGCCTACTTTCAGGGATCTATTCACATACACACCAAGATCCCTCTGTTCATCTAGACTACTAAGAATCCTACCATTTGCCCTATACTCTACACATTTATTATTTCTGCCATAGTGCATTACCTCACACTTTTCCACATTAAACTCCATTTGCCACCTCTCGGCCCAGCTCTGCAACTTGTCCTAGTCCCTCTGCAAACTATAACACCCCTCTTCACTATCTACCACTCCACCGACTTTAGTGTCATCGGCAAATTTACTAATCCATCCTTCAATACCCTCATCCAGATCATTTATAAAAATTACAAACAGCAGGGGCCCCAAAACAGACCCCTGAGGTACACACTTGTCACCGAACTCCACGATGAATATCTCCCATCAACCACCACCCTCTGTCTTCTATCTGCTAGCCAATTCCTAACCCAATTAGCTAAATCCCCTCTATCCCATACATCTGCATTTTCTGCAGAAGTCTTCCATGGGCCACCTTATCAAACGCCTTACTAAAGTCCATATATACCACATCAACCGCCTTACCCCCATCCACCTCCTTAGTCACTTTTTCAAAAAACTCAATGAGGTTAGTAAGGCCCGACCTACCCTTCACAAAACCATGCTGACTATCTCCAATCAATTCATTACTCTCTAAATAACTATAAATCCTATCACTAATTATTCTCTCCAATACTTTGCCCACAACAGAAGTAAGACTCACTGGCCTATAATTCCCTGGAAGGTCTCTCTTCCCCTTCTTGAACAGCGGGACCACATTCGCTATCCTCCAGTCCTCCGGAACCACACCCGTAACCAACGATGACCTGAAGATCAGAGCCAGAGGCTCTGCAATCTCCTCTCTTGCCTCCCAGAGAATCCTAGGGTAAATCCCGTCCGGCCCAGGGGACTTATCCCACTTCAAACCCTCGAGAATATCTAGCACATCCTCCCTATCTCCTTCCATACTTTCCAGTTTGCTACCCTGTACCTCAGTGTTCTCCATAACTACATTTACATCACCCTGCGTGAATACCGAAGAGAAATATTTATTCAGTACCTCTCCAATCTCTTCAGGTTCCACGCACAAATTCCCACTGCTGTCTATGACTGGCCCTAATCTTGCCCTAACCAATCTTCTATTCTTAACATATCTAAAGAAAGCTTTAGGATTCCCCCTAATCCTATCAGCCAAAGTCTTCTCGTGTCCTCTCTTCGCTCTCCTCAATTCACTCTTTAGCTCCCTCCTGGCTAATCTATAGCTATCCATCGCACAAACCGAGCCTTCAATCCTCATCCTGACGTAAGCCTCCTTTTTCCTGTTAACCAGCAAATCAACTTTTTTCGTACACCAAGGTTCTCTTACTCGACCATTTCCTCCTTGCCTGACAGGGACATACTTATCAAGGACCCGCAGCAGCTGCTCCTTGAATAAGCTCCACATTCCAGATATTCCCAGTCCCTGTAGCTTCCTAGACCAATCTATGCACCCTAATTCTCTCCTGATGGCCTCATAATTACCCTTCCCCCAGCTATAACTACAGCCCCCAGCTTCATGCCTATCCCTGTCCATCACTAAGGTGAACGTAACCGCATTGTGGTCACTATCACCAAAATGTTCACTAACTTCCAAGCCTAACACCTGGTCTGGCTCATTGCCCAGCACCAAATCCAATGTAGCCTCACCCCTAGTTGGCCTATCTACATACTGAGTCAAAAAACCTTCCTGCACACTTTGTACGAAAACTGACCCCTCTAACGAGCTAGAGCTATAGCTATTCCAATCAATATTAGTAAAGTAATTACTATTAGTAATTATCAATAATTATTATCAATAATTATTAGTAATAATCAATATGTGCGAAAAAAACAACTAAATACCTTTTTCTTCACTTCTTCAATATTTTGCAAATCATAAATTTTCTCTAAAAAATATTTCAGAGATTCTACAAGTGCTTCCTTGAACAAGTTGCATAGTTTTCTTTCAGTAAATGGAAGTCTTTTCTTGCCCATGTACCTTTAAAAAGAATGTTTATGATACAGAGTATACAAGGTCAGGAGATGCTAAAAAAAGAAATATGGAATAGATCAGCAGAAAATTGAACAATTTAACATTTCTCTAGGAATCAATTGATTACTCCATGACAAGCATTATAAACGTAGGAACTGTTCTACTTCCACACTGTGATTTGAAATTATGATATAGATGCACCTTCATTAACGATCTGTGGAAACATACCCCATTAATATAAATGTGCGCAACATTTTCTTCCAACATTTCTTTTATCTTCTTCCACTGTTCCTCAATCAATTCTCACTTTCTTACTGGCCCTAACATCATATGCTTGACCTGGATCATTTGATGGGCAACACAACAGTTCAGTGACTAATGCTGTGCTGTACAGATACATGGATTTGGGCCTGTGTCTATGGCAGTTTGCGCATTCTCCCCATGCTTGCGTGGGTTTTCTCCGGGTGCTCCGGTTTCCTCCCACATCCCAAAAGTGTGCTCTTAGACTAATAGGCAAAATAAATTGTGTCAAATTTGGTTTTAATCCGTAGATTTATAAACATAAGGATCACGGGTACAGTTGGGAACAGCAGGGTGGCGGCACGGGCTCGTTGGGACAAAGGGCCTGTTTCCCGTGCTGTTTTGTTCTTTGTTCTTTGTTCATATGTACTATTTTCAGGCAGGAGACTATTGTACTTTGCTCAGAAGAGGTACGGATGTGAAAATGACTTGAATTTCATCTTGCATGTCCCATATCCAAAGCCAGCTCACTGAAAATTAATGTCAATATGCTGTCAATTTGTTTATTCTAGTCACAAGCTGACAACATCATGATAAAAGATTATCAGTTCATGTATCTCATTGCTGTTTTGAGGACCATGATGTTAGCAAATTGTGTTTTATACAGTCCAATTATAACTTTACTTCAGTTGACTATTAAGTGCTTTGAAGTTTAATTATTTGTCACAAATAGGCTTATATTTAACACTGCAGTAAAGTTACCTTGAAAATCCTTGAGTCATCACACTTTGACACCTGTTCAGGTACATTGAGGGAGAATTCAGTATGGCCAATGCATCAACCTAATCTTAGATAACTTGAGTGCTTTAAAAATGTTCTATAAATGCTTCTTGCTTCTGCAAGCTCTTTCAGGAGAAAACAATATGTAAAGGCCAGGAGAGTCATGTCAAAGGGCTAGTCCTCTTGTACGTTCTTCAGAAAGAGATGATGAAACTCCAATAAGGTACACAGAGGGCCACAATTCCACCCAAGTGCTATCCCCATAACCCCATGCATTTATCCCAGCCAGTCTCCCTGACACTAAAGGGTAATTTAGCAGGGCCAATCGAACTAAACTGCACATCTTTGAACTGTGGGAGGAAACCAGAGCATCAGAAAGAAACCCATGCGCTCATGGGGAGAATGTGCAAACTCCACCCAAGCCAGGAATCAAAACTGGGTCCCTGGCACAGAGGCAGCGGTGCTAGCCTGTATGGCTCGTATCATGGTTTGATACATCTTCCTGATTGTGTTTTAACAGCTGAATGTTCATTCAGTAGCAGGTAAGCTGGTCTAGTGCAGGCAAACTCTCTTATTTTCCACTGATGAATTCAGGAGTTGAATGCGCTGGTGTGGCTCCTTTTTATGGGAGCTCTTCCTCAGGGCCACGTGATTGGGCTGGAATCTACCGATTGTCAAAATGGGAAGCTGAGGCAATCAGGAGCAAGAATCATATCCCGGGTTGAGGAGGTCTTGTATTTGGTTCCAGGGAAGAGAGCTGAAGTCACATCATTGATTCAGTCTGATCTTCTGTTGTAATTATTATTTATCATCGGCCAGAAATTATTTGTTACTTTAAGTCGTATCGAGTTGCCCTCAATTTATTACAGTATCATGAAGTCAGGATCAACAATTCAAATTCACGACAAGGGTGTTAATTTATAAATACCGCAATGTCAGTCATTGCAACTGAAATGTCTTAAAGTCAAACAATTTTTCCTTTCTTTATCCAGGCCACTGGGAACTGGGGGCTGGATAATCCCACTAATTTTGCAAACTGATGTGTTGACAACAAAGTCCCAGTTCTGCATGTGAGGTTTCCCTCCGGAAAATTACCACAGCTTCAATATGGCCAGAACGGCAATGGTTTTTACTCAATTCTTTATCTTAGCAACTGTTCCGAGGAGAATGGGACCGGCATAAAATAGAGAAACTATTGAGAATGAGGATGGAAATTTTCATGGGGAATAAATTCTGCTCCACCTTGAGAAAGTGGAAGAGTTTTAAAATGTTTAGTCAACACCCAAATTGTGAAGCTCAATGGGCTTGCTGCTATCGCTGTTGAATTGGAATCCGTGGGAGTGGCCTGGTAGAACCTGGGCAAGGAGACATATCGACTTTGCTGGATTATTAATGGGTCACAAGTTTCTTATAAGACTGGATGCACACTCTCAGTGGTTCAATGTGAAGCTGATGAATTCTCAATGAACTGCCACCATTATCAAATTAAGAAAGTTTTTTTGCCAGTCATGGCACATGGAAGTATGATGTGTTACACAACAGCACATCATTCACAGCAAAGTACTTCCAAAAAATTACCAATTAAATTTACCAACCTCCATGTTTGGTCAGCACCTCACCACCACTCCTGTTCGTAAAGGTGTTTCCTGTTATAATAAATGATCTCTTTCAGTATTTCCTAAACTCCTAATCTGAGTGAACCAAAATGATCGAGTGGGCACAATTTTACTGCCTTGTCTGCCACAGAAATCGAAGCGGGAGACAGGCAGACAATGGGAAGGGCTGTTGACCTCGAGTGGGGTTTTATAGTTTTGGGACAAGCAAAGCTGTAAAATCCCACCCAATGGATTTAATCAAATTGATGATAGCTCTTAGTTACAACATGACCTCGTATTTCTATCAACTTGAACATTCGAAGGTGCTTCACGAGAATACAAATGTTCAGAGATGACAGCAAACAGAAGAAGGAGGCATTAGGAGAGTCGTGGTTAAAATCTTAGTCCATTGACCATTGAGATTTTCTGTTTTTGGGATCCGCATGGCCGGAAAATCCCTCCAGAGATTTTGTTTCTGCTGTCAATTGAATTGAATTATTTTCATCACATGCATTGCCACATTCACCTACTAACTTTACCACACATATCCACTTACTTACCTACCCATGTCACTAGTTTATCCACTTAAGCACGTATCCAGTCACCCACCCACCTCACCCAATTTATCAACTCACCTGTGTATCCCCCTTGTGCCTACCCACCCACCTACCAACTCTGACAAACACCTACCTATCAACTCACTGACCAACAGTATCTGATCACCTCACCATCGCTCTGATCAGCTGATCTTAGCAACCTATGGACTTACTCATCTACTCAATCATTCAGTTATCCATTTCATTAACTTCGCAACCTCATCCAGATTCTAACTGCTCACTTAACCAAGTTACTAATTCACATATCTCCCAAGGTCTTCCACTTACCCACTTATGGATTCACCCCAACTTACTATTTATCCACCTACACTTTATGCACTTGCCCACTTCACTATTCACCCATTTCCTTATCCATTCATGAACATTAATTCAAATTCAGGGTAAAACGCCATAAAGAGGGGTATATCCCCTGACTTTACTCTGATTCAGTGGATTTATGTCGAGTACCGTGGAATGCACATTTCTTTCACGGCCTGGATCAAATATCCCAGAGGAACTGGACAGAACTTGGGGTTGGGGAAATCTTCATGAAGTGTGGCAAATGTGAAGCCTTGTCACAGCTCAGAAGATTCAGGCCAAAGTTGTGAAGACAAAGTTACAGGTAAAATTATCCTGAAATGCTGTAATATCCATTTACTACATCAAATCAAAGGTGAAATAGGAATTAACGGATAATTAAGCTTAATATGGTTTGAGTACAACAGAGTAGATTGGAAATGCGTGGTACCTCAAGAAGTTCTCTGCATTCAATTTATCTTAGTGTTTTCTGAGGGAGGTTTTGCAACCTGGACCTCATGTGATTTGTGGCGTACTGGAACTGGATAGCCAAAGTCCATGACAATCAGATAGAACAGTACTGCAGGCAGAGTAAAAATTGGAAAATATTTTCTCTTCAAACTAATAAGAAGAACACATCGCACTTCATAGTGTCTGCTTGTGTAAGAAAGTAATCAGCAGAATTTGCCTGGAAATACTGAAAAATAACCACAGTAGGAGATCGAGTACTCCACACTCAAGTGAAGTTTAATGAAAGCCTGCAAAGGCAAGTAGTGCAGATGTGCAGACCATTGATGCTGGACATGTGCATTAACAGTAGCAGGAGGTCTGACAGAAAAGAGAGGACTATCAGGCCCCTGATAATGCAAGCAGTTTGAAGAAGCTCTCCCTGCCCTCCTCAATGAGGAGGGGGGAGCATGGCCCAAGCTATAGCTCTTGCCGACCTCCTCGCTGTACAGACCAATCACAGACTCTCTCCCTTCCCCACCAATTGCAGTCCCGTTGCCTTCGCTCGACTGATCGCTGCAATATGACAGTGGGCCTCCTCTCCCTTGCTCCACTGACTGCTCCAGAGTGGCAGTGGAACCCCATCCACTATTAGCCCCTGGCACAAATAGTCTGGAACTGTGAATGGGTCATTCCCCTGCGCCCCTGGCATTCCTTGGAGGGATGGAGGGAGGATGTGGGATGGGGCTTCAATGGTTTCCAGTTTTGCCGGCGAGGCTAAGTCGACTGCGCCCAACCATTAAATAAATTTGAATACATTAACCTGCCTTTTGCCCATTTCTGGCGAGAAACTGACCACGCCAGCAATCCTGCGCTTGTAAAATGCAGCTGTTTTTGCACTAATCGCTTTACACCCAATTTAACAGACACAATGCGGTGTGAAAATCCTCGAATTTTTTAGAGAGAACTGGGTCTCATATTTGTGCTTCTTCCTCTTCCTCTGTCATCTCTCCCCTCAAGATGCTCCACTCATTCTCTGTGATGTCTCTTACTCTGACGCTGGGGAGGCACCATCCCGTATAGGACTCACATTAACTTTCTTGTCACCATGACTTTCAAATCCAGAATTTTTTTAACTTGCAGTATTCCACTGTCTCAGGTGTGAAGCTCAGGACTGTGCTCCTCCAGACAGTCGTCATACTCATCAGCATCCAATATTGAATATTAATATGCGTTGGAACTCAGCAAACATGATGCCACTGTTAAAAAAGGAGGCAGACAAAAGGCAGGTAACTATAAGTCAGTTAGCTTAATTTCTGTAGTGGGGAAAATGTTTGAATCTATCATCAAGGAAGAAATTGCGAGACATCTGGATATAAATTGTCCCATTGATAAGATGCAGTGTGGGTTCATGACTAATTTGGTGAAATTCTTTGAGAACATTATATGTGCAGTAGACAGTGGGGAACCTGTGGATGTGGTGTATCTGCATTTCCAGAAGGCATTTGACAACGTGCCCCAGCAAAGACTGCTGCATAAGATAAAGGTACACAGTGTAACAGATAATGTATTAGCAAGGATAGAGGATTGGTTAACTAACAGAAAAAAGAGTGGAGGTAAATAGTGTTTTTCTGGTTGCCAATCAGTGACTAATGGTGTGTCTCAGGGATTAGTGTTGGGACCACAATTGTTTTTGATATACATAGATGATTTAGAATTGGGGACCAAGTATAGTGTGTCAAAATTCACAGATGACACTAAGATGGTGCAAGAACAAAGTGTGTAGAGGATGCTGAAAGTCTGCACAGGGAAATAGATAGTCTAAATGAGTGAGCGAGTGTTTGGCAGATGGAGAACAATGTTGGTAAATGTGACGTCATCCATTTTAGTAGGAATACCAGCAAAATGGAATATTATTTAATAGTAAAAAATTGCAGCGTGCTGCTGTGCAGAGGGACCTGGTGTCCTTGTGCAGGGATCTCAAGGAGTTGGTTTGCAGGTGCAGCAATTAATTACGAAGATAAATGGAATTTAGTTCTTTATTATGAGAGGAGTTTAAAAACAGCGAGATGATGTTGCAGCTGTATCAAGTGCTGGTAAGGTCATACCTGGAGCAGTGTGTATAGTTTTTCTCCTTACTTGGGAAAGAATATACTGGCAGTGGAGTGGGTTGCAGAGGAGCTTCACTGGGTTGATTTCGGAGTTGCGAGTGTTGGCTTCAGAGGTGAGACTGAATAGACTGGGGCTATACTTATTAGAATTCAAAAAAAGGGGGGACATATCCTCAAAATAAGGGAAGCAGGTTTAGGGCTCAATTGAGGAGGGACTTCTTCACACAAAGAGTTGTGAATCTGTGCAATCCCTACACAGTGAAGCAGATGAGGCTATCTCATTGAATGTTTTTAACGCAAGGATAGATAAACCTTTGAACAGTAAAAGAATTAAGGGTTATTTTGAGCAGGCAGATAAGTGAAGCTGAATCCACAAAAAAGTCAGTGATGATCTCATTGAATGGCAGAGCAGGCTCGAGGGGTCAGATGGCCTACTCCTGCTCCTGGTTCTTATGTTCTCATTACCATATTCTCAATGGATTCCTGCCCCTCTCTACCCTACCAGGGTGGGCAGACGTTGCTATTCTGGCCTCTAACTGCTGTGGGCTGCAGAGGTCCTTTAAACCCAGGAATATTCATTGACCCACCTGCCCTGAATGAACCCAGCTGTATCTCAGCCCCAGAATCCTCAGCGTGATTCCAATCTATTGGAGGCAATTCCTGCAAACTCAGGCCTCCTGGAAATGTAAAGATCCTGAGGTTATCACACAGCACAGGGACTGCCGGCTATAGAGTGAAGCACTTCCTACATTTCCATTAGAATGCTCGCCAATGTTATGAAACTGGACATTGAGTTGCATTATTAATGCTCTCCACTCACTTGCTCACTCACACACAAATACTCACTCATTCTCAATTCTTTTCACTCATTCAATCAATTACAGTCACACTATTCATTCACACTACTCACTCACTCACTCACATTCACATCACTCTCACACACACTCACTCACACTGAATCACTCACTCTCACTCACTCACTCATGCACTCACTCAAATACACGCACTCACACACACACACACAAGGGTCCTGTGTCATCTGCAAACACTCACTCATTTTCACTCATTCACTCATTCATTCTCTCACTTACTCACTCACAATAACTCTTCACAAAGGCTCTGTGTCATCCATTCACTCACACACACACTCACACACACATTCATTTACTCACTTTGTCACACACATCCACGCACACTGTTGTAGGTAAAGATACCTCTGAGACGAATTATGAGTCAAAGTATAGCAAGTTTATTCAAAAGCTTTTGGGAGATGCACCTGGCTCCTAACAGCAGTTGCCCAGGCATCTCACTGAATACAAGTTAAGAGCACATAATTATACCTCCCCCCTCCCCCAATCACCTACTCATCTCATTCTCATCAGGTTCCCAGGCTGTGGGTTGTCCTCCATCGTGGAAACATGGGTGTCTCGGCATTTCTTCATGGTTATCTCAAGGCCACAGTTCCCGTGTGTGATTAGCCCTTAGCTAGCGTACAGGCTGACAAGTTAAAATTAACGGGCCGATATAACAAGCTATGCTCACAAGTTGTAGAATATATATATGTATAATATGTTGGTACATGACACATAAAAAGTATGTAATGAATATATATATGAAATATAGTTAGAAATGCAGGCTTCACTATGTTAGGTGAAAGTTACTTAAACTACAAGCTGGGTTAGGTGCATTCCTGAGCGGGCTTATCATAAACTTGTGTATTATGGAAAGGGCAGTTGTTGCCTCCTAGTCTGGGTCACTTAAACTTGTGTACAATAATAGGGATAGCTGCAATCTGGGCACACCAAAACAAAGTACATTTATCTGAAATATATGGGAAACAAGACTTCAGGATATTCGTCTTGATATTTTTCTCATCCTCTTCAGTGTTACAAAGTTCATTAACTCATTCATTACTGTACAGACGCACACACACTCACTCATTAAAACACTCACTCACTCACACTCGCTCACTCAGTGTCTAGGGTCCTGTGTCTTCCAATCACACACTCACTCATTCACTCAATCACTGGGTCTATGTCCTCCTGGGTATGTCATAAAAGACCTTTCTCTGGTTTGCTTGACGCCTATACAAGTCTGCTGTGAAAAGTTCCTTCCGAGGCCCATCTGAGATCTCCACAATCCAACCTGGGGAATGCAGAAGTCCACTCACATTCCTCCCTGCGCTCTCTTCTCCCATCTCGAATTAAATTATAGTAAGGGCAGCTTGATGCCTTCAAGATCCAGCTGGGCCACATCCCATCATCTCCCTGCTTGGCCTGTTATAGCTGCTCCAAGTTCCCCAAAGCTTCAACCCGCAACTCAATCTTACCTGGCAACTGACTATATTTGGTTTCTTCAATCACAGGTTATTTTCTCCCTGTGCTGGCTGCCGAATAGATCATCAGAGTATCAACAACCAAAAGCATGGATAAACCAACCTCTGATTGGATGATCGGGCTCCCAGCATTTTTCAAAATTATGTCAATACTTCTGCTCACTGATCTGTATCATCTTGTGGTCCAGCATGAATACAAAACTCTAACCTTGCTCTCAAACTCCTCTGTAGCCTCGTCCCTGCCAGCCCAAACAGTGGAAGAGGTCTGACAATACTAGTTTTAAATCCAACCAATTTATTTGGTAGTAAACTCACCAGCTTTTGGCTTTATGGCCCTCATCAGGCGAATGAGGTGCTCTGGTCTGAAATGCGCACATATCAGCAAGACAGTTTACAGATTGGTGATTAGAACGTGAATCTTTGTAAACTGTCTGTGCTGATATGTGTGCTATTGCAGACCAGAACAGCTCATTTGCCTGACGAAGGCCATAAAGCCGAAAGCTTGCGAGTTTACTATCAAATAAATCGGTTGGATTTAAAACTGGTGTTGTCAGATCTCCTACTGTGTTTACCCCAGTCCAACGCCGGCATCTCTACATCACTCTCAACAGTGCCAGTCTGACAACCCTCTGAAAGTTCTACATTCCACCAACTCTATGTGTACATCTTTCATTTCACTTTTGCGGAGAATTCCATCCATTGTCAGCGTGCTGTGCTCTGGAATTACAACCTTAATCCTTTTCATCTTGCTCTCTCTCACTTTACACTGCATGAACGGTGATTTTGCTGTGTGAACAGTGCATAGGAAACAATTAATTAATGTAGCATTTTTTGCATGGGAGAGTTTGATATTTTATTCTTATTTTAACATCACGGCTAAAGTATCAATGCAATAAATATACAATGGATCTTCTCTTAAAATCATTTAAGTATGAGCTTGGCCAAATAAATAAAGTAAGAAAAATTTTGCTTTTCGAATTACATAGAGAATCTAGTTCTAGGGATTATTTCTCTCTTCCTGATGTTTGATTGATCTGATAATGCATGTCATTGGACATTGCAAGACATATTGCAAATCCTCTCTGAACTTCCTCTGGGTTACAGCATAAATAAAGGTGTTTGTGCAGCAGCTCAAGAGCTGCAACGTGAAGCCAATTTCCAGGGCACATTTTGTAGCAGAGGAAACAATGAAATTGTCAACAGCAATCCGTACATATATTGAACTCACCGTGAAAACCATCCATAGCAAAATGAAATTACCTGATATGACAAAGAGCAAGATAATAGAGTTTTTCCGGCTCTCCAATTCCGAATCTTTCTGACCTCCCACACCATTTGCACCCTGGATTCTTCGACGGGCTCTGTTGGCCACCAAGATGTTTCTGATGGTCAAAGAGTTAAGCAATAGAATCAGAAAGAATGGGAGCCCTGGGGTCAGGACATGATGGAGAGACTGAATGGTTGACCAAAATGGCGTGTAGAAAGCCTGATTTGTTATGTAGCAAAACCATGAGTAATTGAGAAGGGTGTATCCATTTCCAAGGATGAAGTACCAGAAAATGTTCTTCAAGCAGCAGATGGCTGTCACCATGGCAATAATCACAACTGCTTTTTTCTTGGTGCAGTATTTGGCTTTCAGCTTCGGGCAGCAGATGGCGACGTATCGGTCAATGGTGAATACCACAGTGAACCAGACGGAGCAATCAGTGACCGCATAGAGCAACACTGCATGGATATTGCACACTTTCAGCTTCCTCACAAAGTAAAACTGAGAATAGAAAATAATGGGGAGCCGCCTCATGATCAGATCCAGAATGACGATCAGTAGGTCTGTCACTGACATCGCTATCAAGTAGTCGGTGACACATCTGGACAGACCACATTTTCCCCGGGATAAGATAACAAGAGTCACCACATTCACTGTGTCCAGGCAAAAAAAGAATGAATTAGACACCAGGTTTGGAACACTTTGAAGAAATTCCTATGCACAAATTGTAACTTTAACCAAATTATTTAATGGCAATAGGATTTTACAGGAAAGAAAGGAGATAATGAAATCAGAACAAAGAACAAAACAGCACGGGGAACCAACCCTCCAGCTCAACAAGCTCACACCGCCACCTCAATGTTCCTACTTCTACCCATGATCCCTGTCTATATTTATAAAGAAAGAGGCCGCTCAACCTTTTGTGTACTTATAAAGAGCCACCCAATTAGTCTGACTCTCCTGCGACTCCCCTTTATCTTTGCAAATGCTCCTTTCAGTAATTAGACAATTTACAAATGAAAGCTAATTTGGAATCTGCTTTCACCTCCCATTGAGGTTGTGCATTCGAACTGAGAATAACACACTGCAGACAAAAAATAAAATTTTCTTCCTCTCTTTCCTTGTCAATGGCTTTAAACCTGCATATTCCTCCCACCCTCTCAACTGTTGAAAAAGTGCAACAGGGCAAAGCTATCAACACATCTCCAACTTTGAACAACTCTATGAATTCTCTTCTTAACCCCCTGTGTTCCAAAGAGAACAATCCTATTTTTTCCAGTCTCTCCACATCACTGAAGTTTCTCATCTCTGTTCCCAGTGTAGTGAATCTCATATTGCTAGCACGTAAAGGGTGTATTACTTTAACTTTGCTGAGAAAACCAAAAAGGTCTTGGGAAAGGAACAGAGGAGATTAATCAGAATATACCCCAAGTTATATAACAGGCAATAAATCCTACCCTTGTAGTGAATAATAAGGGTATTATTCAATACCCTTATTGAATAATTAATAGCTGCCCAGTAGATGTCACTGCCTTGCACAAGCAGCCCAGGCACTGCAGGAGATGGTGGAATGTGAGTTTATGTCTGGACAGAGACCACAGTAAAATATTACAATCTGAAGAAATCAGAAAAGGAAAATCATTAATTCCAGACATTCGAGAACACAAAGCCAGATTTGAGAGCCAGCAGGTGAAAAAAGGATCAAGGATTTTGAAAAGAGAAGCAAAAATATTGACATTGTCTCCAAAAGAAAGGCTAAAGCAAAATGAGGTCAATCAAGAGAAAATGTTGAATTGATTGAAGTAAGGATTGGATTTAGCTACAGATATATTAAAGGAAACAGCATGAATTTTTCAACATACAATGCACCTTAAAATTCACAAGAAATTGTTAAAATATTAAGAACATCTTACCCCAAGCCCACCTTTCTGCAATCCCATATACCTGCTATGGCCAATGAACCTAATCAACGCACCTCTAGACTTTGGAGCAAACTCCACAATGTTACCCAAGGCTGGAATTGAACCTGGATCCCTGGCACTGTAAGGTTGCAGTGCTAACCACTGTGTCATCTTGCTTCCCAGATGCTATTGGAAAATTGAACGCACTGATGAAGAAACATGACTGAATAAGAAAAGCAATATAAGTGACAGAATGGATGTTTGTAAAGACTTACCAGGAAGACCTATAAAAACAAGTATTGGAAAGTAATACTCTTGTACATCATAAATTATCCAAAGCAGAGCCATCTGTGAGAGAGAACACAACTCCTGGATTCTGTCCAAGTTCCACAGATGCTTTGAAGTGACACGTTTAACAGAATCTCCAATATGTAGCAGAGGAAAGCACTCAAATGAAAGAATGGTTCAGGAGTAAATTGTATGACTTACAGTCATCGAATAAACAAATTCATTTAACTCTTTCCTAGACAAGTTTTTTTTTCCAGAGCTGCCAAGTTACTGTGTTAAAACAAAATACTGCATGTGTAGGAATTCGGAAATAAAAACAGAAAACGTTGGATACACTCATCTGAACGGGTAATGTTAATTCTGTTTCTCTCCACATTCAAGAGCTGCTGAGTTTATCCAGCACTTTCTATTTTTATTTCAATTTAGTGTATGCTGACAGCTACAAAGTGAGATCCACAAATCTCCAAACATCTTTTTGTTGCGAGATGTGCAAATTGGAAGTTCTGGAATTCCAATTCTGTTGCGCAGCTTAATTTTGAGACATCATTTGTAAAAAGTTACGTTTCAGTTATCAGGTGAGTTACATTACACTTAGCAATCGGTGAATACCGATACACCAGAGAGTCAAAATCAATTTCTCCAGCCTGAAATGATGGAAGGATCATTCATGTTTCTGAACACAGCGATGTTATTCAGTAAATGCAGCCCAGAAATTACACAGAAGCCTAACACATTTGGAGTGCATCAGTCTTCACCTGCAATAATATAGAAGCATTCCCGCATTCATTGTGAAATATGTTGAGTTATCGCACAGGTTAGATAAGGATTAAAGTTCCCTCCACACTGTCCAGTCAAACATTTCTGATCATTAACTGTGCACTAGGCTGATACCGGAGATGAGGGCGTTGAATTATGAGGAGAGACTAAATAGGCTAGGTATGTACTCTTTGAAGTTTGGAAGGGTGAGAGGGGATACTGAACCACTGCAGGTCAGCCATGATCTTACTGAATGGTGGGGCAGTCTCGAGGGGCTGGATGGCCTACTCCTGCTACTATTTCTTATGTTCTTATGTAAATTAGTGATATCGTGAGAAGTGAATAAAATTGGTAACAGATTTTCTGCGATGATAGGGACCACATGAAGAGGCTGAAATGGATCGTACAATTGGGCTTCTGGCTGAAGAGTGTTGGAGGTATTTCAGTCTTGTCTTTTGCACTGATGTGCTGGACTCCCCCATCATTGAGGATAGAATATTTGTGGAGTTTTCTCTACCTCTCAATTTTTTAATTGTCCACTACCATTCACGACTGGGTGCGTCAGGACTTCAACTGAGATTTCATACATTATTTGTGTGATCACTTAGCTCCGTTGATCTCAAACTGCTTCTACCATTAGGCCAGCCTGCAATTAATCCTATGTTGCAGCTTCACCAGGTTGATAAATTATTTTTGATGTTGCTCCTGGCATGCCCACCTGCACTCTTCATTGACCCAAGGTTGATCCCCTGGTTTGGTGATAATGGTAGAGTAGAGGAAATGTGGGGCATTGATGTTACAGATTGTGGTTGTCTAAAATTTTATTGCTACTGATGGCCCACAGTGTCTCATGGATAGCCACTGCTGAGTGTTAGACCTGTTTGGAATTTATCACATTTCTTACAGTGGTAGAACCACACAATATGATGAGTGATATCCTCAACGTGAAGATCGGACTTCATCTCCACAATGACTCTGCATCATTATCCGATACCAATTAATGACCATTTAAAGAGCTCAATCCACCTCCACTGCCATTATTCTCTGGGCAGTGGGATTCTGATGGAATGGGAAGACCATTCCTCCATCATAATTGGCAAAAGGCTGCAGAGCAAGAGGGTGGGGTGCACTTTTTAGGTACCCTTTTGTACAAGAGGGTACCCCACCCCTCTTAGATTGTAGCCCTTTTCTATCTCCCCAAATGGCAGCATCTAAACCAGATTCCCCTTTCCCCTTCCCCGGGAAAGTGGGAACTGTACTGTTGGGGTGGTCCACACCTGACCCCTTGCTGGGCCAGTCATCTACATAACATGGTAATTAGGGAGGCCAAACTAGTTAGAGGTTTAAAATATACCAGATTAGACCTCAGTCACACGATCAGCAAGTGGAGTTGGATGAAGATTCACAAAGGTTACTTACTATCAGCACCCACAAGGGTTTGTACCAGTACACAATGTTACTTATTGGAGTCTCAACAGCTTCCGCCATTTCCAAGAATACATTGGAGAGCTAATTCCAAGGCATCTCTAATTTAGTTTATCTTCATGATGTACTAATTACAGAAACCTCACCTGAAAAAGCACAGGCCAAATTTGGAAGAAGTATTGAGAAACTTTAAATAAGCAGGGGTTGGGTTGAAATGGGAGAAATGTATGTTCCAAGAAGAGAAGGTTACATATTTGGTTTTTCTGGTAGATGCAAAGGGCTACATCCTTTGCAACTGAAAGTTAAGGTCATTAACAACAGCCAGAGGCATATCAGAGTTGAGGTTATTTCTGGACATGGTGAATTACTATGCTGGATTTTAAGAAAATCATGTCCACTAAAGTTAAAGAAACATCAACGATGGAGGTGAGTAAGCCTTTGTTCTGCAGTCATATGCTTTGTTGATTCTCTTCAATCGATGCATTACCATTTGTCCCACCCGGTGCCCGTTGGAACAAAAGGTTCTTGCCTTTGCTTCTAAAACATTTTCAAATTCACAATAAAAGTATTCCAAGAAAGATAAAAGACATTTGTTGATCATCTGTGTCACCAAAGCATGTCATCAGTATACTTATGAGATATGTTATGATAATTTCTAATCACAAGCCATTATTACATCAATTCAGAAGAGATAATCAAGAACCGCCAATTGCCTCTTCAAAGCTGCAGAGTTGGACTCTCTTGTTTGCAGTGTACAGTTATACATTTCAGAATCACCCTGGAATACAGACATCACTCAGCCAGTTACCCTCACCACAGATAGTAGCATCACCACCAGTCCTAAAACAGATAGACTCAATCTGGTAGAGACTTTTCCAGTCTCTTCAAACACATACAGATGTGGACAGAAAGAGACCCTGTATTTTAGAAAGTGGTCATGTAAAAGTGGTTGTATGAGAAGTCAGAGTTGCTCAAACCATCAACCAGAAAAGGGTGTAAATTGATCAAGTGTTTACTCTTGCGGGGTAGAGTTACAGTCCCATCCCAGGAGAGGAACAACTCTACTCACACCCAGTACAATGCAAGACAAAGGTCTAAGCCAGAGGTTATGCCTGGTAGTTGGGTATTGACAAGGAAATAGAAAGGATGTTTAGTCAACACCAAAATTGTGAGTTTGCTGGATTATTAATGGGTCACAAGTTTCTTATAAGAGTAGATGCACACTCTCAGTCCTTCAATGTGAAGTTGATGAAGTCCACAATGAACACTGCCATCATTATCAAATTAAGGAAAGTTTTTGCCATTCATGACATATGCAATGTGATGTGTTAGACAACAGCACATCATTCACAGCAAAATATTTCCAAAAATTTATCAATCAAATTTATCAACTTCCATGTTCAGTAAACACCTTACCGCCCAGTCTCAAATGGACTAGTGGGGCATAAAGTAGAAATGTTCAAGTCATTGATGAAGACACAAATCAATCAGCTTCTTCGTCTATGTACAGCCAGCTTTTTGTTGTCTTTTAACACCACACCAAATACAACTACAGCATTCACATCAGCCGAGCTACTCATGGGACATAACTTAAACAACAATTGGACATGATATGCCTAGATGTGGTGGGGAGAGGAAATCACAATTCAAGGAAAACAGACAGAAGCGTTCTGGGTTGAGGATTCAGTCATGGTCAGAACCTTTGCAGCAGGACTGGCTTGTGTGATTGATAAGATTGTGGAGAGAACAGGAATGATCTCCTATGTCATGGAGATACAAGGCTATCATCATAAGAAATGCATCTGAGGCGGAGAGCAGTGACCGATACAGGGGATCAACAGACGCCACCTCCCATGCATTCCAAGTTACAAGGATTGGTACCATGATTCTGGTTGGTAATGAGGGATCTGAGCAACTGGTGGTTACTGTAACTGAGGAACAACAGCTACAGAAGAGCTCGATTCCAAACTGATGTGTTTGCCTTTTGCATCTGTCTGGCCAGATTCTCCAAATTCTGAAGTGATCCCACAGAACTGAAACATTCTACCCAGGTCTAGAATCCCCAGATCGCCTAAACTTATGTTGGGTTTTTCCCGGGAGTATTCCCGCTTTCCTGTAATAAAACATTGTTTGCTTATGCTAATGGTTTTCTTTGTTTCCTCCATTGATGAATTCAGGAGTTGGGGGAAGGGATGCACTGGCGTGGCCTCTTTTTAATGGAGCTCTCCCTCAGGGCCACGTGATCGGGCTGGAATCTACGGACTGTCCAAATGAGAAGCTGAGGCAATCGGGAGCAAGAGTCATATCCCGGGATGAGGAGGTCTTGTATTTGGGTCCTGCGAAGAGAGTTGAACAGTCACATCATTGATTCAATCTAATCTTCTGTTGTAAATATTGTTTATCATTGGCCAGAAATTCCTCCTTACTTTGAGTCACATTGAGTTGCCCTCGATTTATTACAGAATCTTAAAGTCAGGATCAACAATTCAAATTCATGACAAGGATGTCAATTTATAAATACCGCAATATAAGTCATTGTAACTGAAATGTCCTGAAGTCAAACTATTTTTCCTTTCTTTATCCAGGCCACTGGGATCTGGCGGCTGGATTATCCCACTAATTTTGCAAACTAATGTGTTGACAGCAATGTCCCAGTTCTGCGTGTGAGGTTTCCCTCCGGAAAATTACCACAGCTTCAATATGGCCAGAACGGCAATGGATTTTACTCAATTCTTTATCTTAGCAACTGTCCCAAGGAGAATGGGACGGGTATAAAATAGAGAAACTATTGAGTCTGAGGATGGAAATTTTCATGAGGAAAAAATTCTGCTCCATCTTGAGAAGGTTTTAAAAGTGTTTTTCCTATTCATAAAGGTGTTACCTCTTATAATAAATGATCTCCTTCAGTATTTCCTGAACTCCTAATTTGAGTGAACCAAAATGACACAGTGGGCACAATTTTACTGCCCTGTCTGCCACAGAAATTGAAGTGGGAGACAGGCAGACAATAGGAAGGTCTTGTGACCTCAGGTGGGATTTTATGGTTTTGGGACAAGCGAAGCTATAAAATCCGACCCAGTGGGTTTAATCAAATTGATGATAGCTCTTAGTTACAACATGACCTTGCATTCCAAGATGCTTCACGAGAATGCAAATAGTCAAAGATGACGGCAAACAGAAGAAGAAGGCATTAGGAGAGTAATGGTTAAAAGCTTAGTCCATTGACCATGATGGGATTTTCCTATCTTGAGGTCTGCACGGCTGGAAAATCACCCCAGAGATTTTGTTTTGCTGTCAATTGAATTGAAGTGAATTGATTTATTTTTGTCACATGTCTTGTGACACTGAAAATATTGTTTCTTGTACAGGCAAAAACATACATTTCTAGAGTACATAACGGAAAAGGATAGATTATTGAATTTAGTGTTGCAATTAGAGGTAGGTTGAAGGGAAAGATCAGCACCCTTTGTCAGCATTCATAATTCTGATGGCAGCAGGGAAGAAGCTATTCTCGAGTCGATTGGTACGTGTTTCAGACTTTTGTATCCTATGCCAATTGGAAGGTGGAACAGAGTAGCTTGGAATGTGTGGGTTCCTTAATTATTCTGGACACTCAATGTACTATATACTCAATCGTGAACTGTCCCTTGTACCTCCCTTTAGAAACCTCTGTCTGTGTGTTATCCCTTCTCAGAGATGCTGGCGTTGGACTGGGGTAAACACAGCAAGAAGTCTGACAACACCAATTTAAATCCAACCGGTTTATTTGATAGTAAACTCGCAAGCTTTCGACTCTATGGCCTTTATCAGGCGAATGGGGTGTTCTGGTCTCCAACAGCACACATACCAGCACAGACTGTTTACAGATTACTGATTAGAATGTGAATCTTTACACCTAACCTGCTATTCAAGTCTTAAAGTGGCTAACAATGTGAGTGGAAGGAGCACTGAGCACAGGTTAAAGAGATGTGTATTGTCTCCAGACACCGCAGTAAGTGAGGTTTTTTGCTACCCCAGGCAAGTCATGGGGATTACAGATAGTGTGTCATAAAGCCAAGATCCCTGTTAACACCGTCCTTGTGTGCGGAACTTGGCTATTAGTCTCTGCTCAGCGGCTCTGCGCTGTTGTGTGTCATGAAGGCCACCTTGAAGAACATTTACCCGAAGGTTGGAAGCCAATTGCCCATGACCGCTGAAACGTTCATCAACAGGAAAGGAATAATTTTGCCTGATGATTGTCGAGCGATGTTCATTCATCCACTGTTGTAGTGTCTGCATGGTCTCCCCAATGTACCATGCTTCAGGACATCCTTTCTTGCAACATATTAGGTAGACAACGTTGGCCTAGTTGCTCACCATTGTTCACAGCAAACTACCCAGCCTTCAGAAGAACAGTGACCACAATACCATACAACCCTGCCACAGCAACCTCTGCAAGACATGCCGAATCATCGACATGGATGACATCATCAAACCAGAGAATAGCATTCAGCAGATACATGGTACATACTTTTGCAACTCAGCCAATGATGTCTACCTAATACGTTGCAAGAAAGGATGCTCCAAAGCATGGTACATTGGGGAAACCATGCAGACAGTGGATGAATGAACATCACTCGACAATCATCAGACAAAACTGTTCCCTTCCTGTTGGCGAACACTTCAGCGGTCACGGGCATTCGGGCTCCAACCTTCAAGGGGGCCTTCACGACACACAACAGCACAGAGCCGCTGAGCAGAGACTGATAGCCAAGTTCTGCACACATGAGGAAGGTCTCAACAGGGATCTTGACTTTATGTCACACTATCTGTAACCCCTATGACTTGCCTGGGTTAGCAAAAAACCTCACTTACTGTGCTGTCTGGAGATAATACACATCTCTTTAACCTGTGCTCAGTGCTCCTTCTGCTCACATTGTTAGCCACTTTAAGATTTGAATAGCAGGTTAGGTGTAAAGATTCGCATTCTAATCAGTAATCTATAAACAGTCTGTGCTGGTATGTGTGCTGTTGGAGACCAGAACACCCCATTCGCCTGATAAAGGCCATAGAGTCGAAAGCTTGCGAGTTTACTATCAAATAAACCGGTTGGATTTAAATTGGTGTTGTCAGACTTCTTACTGTGTTTACCCCCTCTCATCAGGGATAATGCTGCAGCACATCCTCTGGTGGGAGATTCTCATTATAGTGTGACAGTTTGACATTGGCAGCTCCCATCATCAATGTCACTTGAAGAAATTTCAGAGGGAAAAGTTATCACGAAATTTGTAAAGATTCCATATATATTTTTTTGGTCAGTGCTCTTTACAAATGTTTCAACAGATTTGACATTGAAATGATGAAGGATGACGACAATGGAAAAGTCTTCCATCAGTATAGACAACCGAAGTTTCATTTACTCTGCATTATTGTAGTCCAGGAGATTCACACACCCACATTCAGAGTCATACACACATACTTACAGCATCCACATACAAACGCATTCGCACACATACATGCACTCATACAATCTCACACACCCACAGCTTCACATAGACACACCTCGATACACGCATACTCATACACACAGTCACATACACTCATATACCCACACACATACACACGCTCGCACACATGCACCCTTGCATACTCATTGGCACACACACAGTCTTTCTCTCTCTCTCTCACACACACACACGCACACACTCATAAACACACAGTGACTCATGTGCACACGCGTACGCACACAAAACTTATTAGATTTTGCAGCATCCCAGATAGAGTTAATTCGTTGAAGGTACATCCAAGGATAAAAGATATTGGGAAAGGAAAGGAAAAAAAATTCAGTGAGTCATCCTTTCAAGAGCCAAAGCAAATATAAGAAGTTAAATGAACTCTTTTCTGTAGCCAGTTCCATGATGTTTCTATTCCAGTGCTTCTGCTGGCATTTATAAAATGTAAATAAAACAATCCTTTTTTTTAAGTATTTGAGGTTTAATGCATGTCTAATCAATTTACTCCAATTACTGGAACTGAGAACAATGTTTACGTAAGCCTCATGGTCTCAGTGGGTATCACTTACCTGTATGAATAAAGGGTTCCATTGAGTGAGTGAGTTCAGAAAGTCAATGAAAACTAAAGGGCACTAGAGTTCATCACTGAGCATGGTTCAGGTGGATGTAATGTTACTGCTCTCTCATGTCGCACCCATTTTCTACCACATTCTTGGAATGATTGGAGTTCTATATGAGCTATTATAACCATTGCTGGTTTGACTGCTCTGATAGTAGTACTTGTTAGTGTAGAATTTGTTACAGGTATTTATATTTGTGATGATTATTTCAAATCCTGTTTGATCAATGATATTCCTCAATATGCTTTATTGCAGTCTCTCCACTGCTTCAGATATTCAGCCTGGAGTCAATCTGCTTCATTCAATATTGCAGTGTTTGTCCTGTCACAGTTAGTAGATCTTAACTAACCATGGATCAATTTCCAGGATCCAGTTGATTTATTTCCAGGAGTGACGATCCACTGTAATTTGTATATGTCTCTCTATTTATACAAGTAAATATCTCAGCCCATATTAGTGGATGCAGTTTTCTTCAATGGTGTGAGAAATGTGGCTAAAGATCTTTTCAATGATTTGAAATGTTTTGTAACACAGGCTAATGAATTATCTACAAGAAATGATTGGAATCATAAAGTGTTCTTCACAACTTTAGGATGTCCTAAAGTATTTTACAGTCAATGGATTGATATTGGAGTGGCATTCCAATGATGGAAACAAAGCATTGTTTAGGGTGGATAGACAGAAAGGAAAAGATGGTGGACTTGCATTGTTGATTAAAGAAAATATTGACATAATATTGAGGAAAGATATTAGCACAGCCAATGTAGACTCTGCATAGGTCGAGTTAAGAAACAACAAGAGCAAAAAAACATTTGTCAGGATGGTTTACAGACCACCAAACTAGTGATAATGTTGGGAGTAGCATTAGACAGGTAAGCAGAGATGCATATGTTAAAGGAACAAATGTGATTATGGGTGACTTTAATCTGCATTTAGATTGGAAAAGTAAAATTAGTCACAGTACAATAGAGTAGGAATTTCTGGAATGTATACAGGATGTTTTCTGGAACAATACATTGAGGAACCAAAAAGGGAGCAGGCCATCCTGGGTTGGATCCTGTGCAATGAGAAAGGATTAGCTGGCAATCTAGTTGCGAGAGAACCCTGAGGAATAAGTGACCATAAAATGATAGAATTCATCCTCAAAATAAATAATGACATAGCTGATTCTAAAACAAGGGTTCCAAATCTCAGTAAAGGAACTATGGTGGTATGAAGTATGAATTGGCGATGATGGACTGGGAAACATTATTAAAGGAAGGACAGTGGACAGGCAATAGCAGGCATTTAAAGGAGGAGTAGTGAACTCCAGGAATTGTTTATTCCTGTTTGTTGGTCAGGAAATTGTGGCCAAACCGTGGATTAAAAGGAAAATTAGAGATAGTGTTAGATTCAAGGAAGATGCATAAAAATTTGTATGATAAATCATGCCAATTTTGGATTGGGAGCTGTTCCAATGGCACTGTAGTTTGCACTCTCAGCTCCAGAGACCCAGGTTCAATTCTTGCCTTGGATCACTGTCTGTGCAGATTCTGCACATTCTTCCTGTGTCTGCTTGGGTTTCCTATGGATGGTCTGGTTTCCTCCCACACTCCAAAAAATGTGCTGGTTGGGTGCATTAGCAATGCTAAATTCTCCGTCAGGGTACCCAAACAGGCACCACACTGTGTAACCTAAGGGTTCTTCATAGTAAATTCTCTGCAGTGTTAACATAAGTCTACTTGTGACCCCAATGAATTTTAAACTGTAATTTCAGCAAAGAAGGATCAAGGTATTGATTTAATTGGAAAAAAGGAATATGGAAGTTAGCTAGTGGAAAACACAAAAACTGACTAAAAGTTTTCAAAAGATTGCATTAAGAGAAAAATATTGATAAAAATAAATATAGACCCTTTACAGAGAGAAACAGGAGAATTCCAAATTTGGAACAAAATAATGAAATGGCTGAGGAACTAAATTCGTACTTTGCTTCTGTCTTCATAAAGGATGATATGAATAATGTATCAGAAGTTCAGAGAGAAGGAAGTTTCCATGAAGGGCTAAAGTGGACGTAAATTAGACTGAAAGGAGTGTGAGTGGATCATTTTTCAGCAGCTAGAGTAGGTATGAGAAGTTGAAAGGACTCTTTTCTGTAGCCAGTTCCATGATGTTTCTATTCAGTGCTTGTGTTTCTGTTGATCAAGTATAAGTAAAATAATTCTGTTTTCCTTGAACTAATTGAGGTTTCATACAATGTCTAATATTTTTAGTCCAATTACTGGAATTAATAACAATGTTTATGTAAGTCTTATGGTCTCTGTGGATGTCACTTGCCTGAATTAATAAAAAGTTTCACAGACTGAGTTCAATGAGTCAATGAAAATTAAAGGACAATAGAGTTCATCACAGAGCATAGTTCAGGTGGCTGTAATATTTCTACTCTCTCATGTTGCATCCTTTTTTTTAATCACATCCTTGAAGTGATCGGAGTTCTATGTGAGTTATTGTAACCATTGCTGGTTTGACTGCTCTGATAATGGAACTTGCTAGTGTAGAATTTGTTATAAGTATTTATGTTTTTGGTGATTATTTCAAATCCTGTTGATTATTGATATTCCTCAATATTCTTTACTGCAGCCTCTCCACTGCTTCAGATATTCAGACTGGAGTCAATCTGCTTCAGTCAATATTGATGTGTTTGTTCTGTCACAGTCAATGGATTCTAACTAGCCATGGATTGATTTCCATAATCCAGTTGATTTATTTCCAGCATGAAGTGAGGATCCATTGTAATTTTTATCTCTCTCCATCTACTTATGCAGGTATATGTCTCAGCCTATATTGGCAGGTGCAGTTTTCTTCAATGGTGTGAGATGTGTGGTTAAAAATATTTTCAATGATTTTGAAACCTTTTTTAACACAGACTGTTAATACATGAATTACGTACAAAATATATTTGGAACTTCACTTGTTTAGGATATCCTAAAATCTTTTGAGGACAATAGATTGATATTGAAGTGACATCCCAAGATTGGAATGAAACATTGAGGACTATTCAATGGTTAGGAATGACAGACAGAAAAGGAAAGATGGTGAAGTGTCATTGTTGATTAAAGAAAATATTGACATACTAATACTATTGAGGAAAGATATTAGAACAATTTAAAATCTGTATAGGTCGAGTTAACAAACATCAAGGGGCAAAAAAAATTGTGGGGCTTTTTTGCAAATCATCAAAATAGTAATGTTGAGAATAGCATTAGACAGGAAATCAAAGATACATGTGTTAAAGGAACAAATGTGATTATGGGCGACTTTAATCTGCATTTAGATTGAGAAAGTAAAATTAGCCACAGTACAAGAGAGGAAGAATTCCTGGAGTGTACACAGGTTGGCTTTCTGGATCAGTACATGGGGGAGCCAACAAGGGAGCAGGCTGTGTTGGATTGGATACTCTGCAATGAGAAAGAATTAGCTGGCAATCTAGTTATGAGAGAATCCTTGGGGACCATAATATGATAGGATTCATCCTCAAAGTGAAAAATGATGCAGTTGATTCAGAAACAAAGGTCCTGAATCTGAATAAAGGAGCTATGATGATATAAGGTTTGAATTGATTTTGATGGACTGGGAAATATTACTAAAAGGAAGAACAGTGGACAGGCAATAGCAGGCATTTATGCAATGAATAGGTGAACTCCAGAAGTTGTTTATTTACGTTTGATGTTAAGGGAATTGTGGCCAAACCATGGATTAAAAGGGAAATTAGAGATAGTGTTAAATTCATGGAAGAAGCATACAAATTGGCAAAACAAAACAATAGACCTGAGGATCGAGAGCATTATTGGTAGCACAGTGGTTAGCATTCTCAGCTCCAGGGACCCAGGTTCAATTCCTGGCTTGACTCGCTGTCTGTATAGAATCATTCTCCCCATGTCTGCATGGGTTTTTTTACGGATGCTCTGGTTTCCTCCCACAGTCTGAAAAATGTGCTGGTTAGGTGCATTGGTCATACTAAATTGTCCCTCAGAGTACCCAAACAAACACCAGAGTGTGGCAACTGGGGGGGGGGGGGGGGGGTGGTCATAGTAACTTCATTGCAGCGTTAACATAAGCCATAATTGTGACACTAATAAAAAACTTTAACTGTAAATTCAGCAAAGGATCAAAGGATTGATTTAATTGGGAAAAAAGCGAGTATGAAAGTGAGCTGATGGGGAACATAAAAACTGACTGTAAACATTTTTAAAGGTGTGTTAAGAGAAAAAGATTGACAAAAACGAATGTAGGCCCCTTACGGACAGAAATGAAAAAATTCAGAATTTGGAACAATGGCCAAGGAACTAAATTCACACTTTGCTTCTGTCTTCACAAAGGAAGAGATGAATAACGTACAGAAGTTCAGAGAGAAAAGTTTTAGTGAGGAGCTGAAGGAAATCAGTATTAGTAGAAAAATGGTTTTAGGGAAATTGACAGGATCGAAGGTGGATTTATTTCCAGGCCTGATTATTTTCATCTCAGAGTGCTTAAGGAAATGGCCCTGGATATAGTAGATATATTGGAGGTCATTTTTCAAAATTCTTTGGATTCTGGACAGATTTCTACAGATTGGAGGATAACAAATGTATCCAATTATTCAAAAAGAGAGTTGGAGAGAAAAAAAGAGAACTATAGAACAGTAAGTCTAATATTAGTAAAGTACTTTATCAAGGATTTCATAGCTCAGCATTTCGAAAGCAGTGGTATAATCAGATAAAGCTAACATGGTTTACAAAAGGAAATCATTTCTGATGATTCTATTGGAATTCTTTGAAATGTAACAAGTAGAGTTGACTCGAGGAACCAGTGGATGTGGTTTATTTGGACTTTCAGAAAGTTTTCAAAAACGTCTCACATTGCAGACTATTATGTAAAATGAAAGCACATGGAATTGCAACTGGTGTCTTGAGGTGGATTGAAAGCTGATTAGCAAATTGGAATCAAAGAATTGGCAGAAGTGAGCATTTTTTTTCAATTGGCAATCTTCCAAGCTGTGACAAGGCTGCACATTTGCCACACTTCATGAAGCTTTCCCCAACCCAAGCTGCTGTCCATTTCCTCTGGGAGATATGATACAGACTGGAAAAGAAATATGCATGCCACAGTCCTCCATGGAAATCACTGGATCAGAGTAAAGTCAGGGAGCAGGGGATATACCCGTCTTTATGGCGTTATAGCTTGTATTTGAATTAATGTTCGTGAGTGGATGAAGAAATAGGTGAATGAGTAAATGGGTGAATGGTGAAGTGGGCAAGTGAGTAAATGCCTAGGTAGGTAAATAGTAAGGTGTGTGAATCGATAGGTGGGTAAGTTGGAGACCTGGGGAGATATGTGAGTTAGTAACTAAGTGAAGTGTGCAGTTAGAATCTGGATGTGGTTTCTAAATTAATGAAGTGGACAACTGGATGATTGAGTAGATGAGTAAGTCCATAGGTTGTTGAGATCAGTTATGGACTTACTCCATAATGGTCATGTGATCAGAGCTATTGGTCGGTGAGTTGGTGGGTAGGTGTTTGGCAGAGTTGGTAGATGAGTGAGTTGCCACAAGGGGGATAGACAGGTGAGTTGATAAATTGGGTGAGGTGTGTGGATGGCCAACTGGGTATGTGCTTGAGTGGATAAACAAGTGACATGGGTAGGTAAGTAAGTGGATGTGTGTGTGGGTGGTGGAGTTTGGAGGTGGATGTGACAATGCATGTGACAAAAATAATTCAATTCAATTGACAGCAGAAGCAAAATCTCTGGGGGCTTTTCCAGCCATGTGGACCCCAAGACCAGAAAATCTCACCATGGTCAATGGACTAAGCTTTGTAACCACGACTCTCCTAATGCCTCCTTCTTGTGTTTGCTGTCATCTTTGAACATTTGCATTCTCGTGAAGCACCTTGGAATGTTCAAGTTGATAGAAATACGAGGTCATGTTGTAACTGAGAGTTATCATCCATTTGGTTAAATCCATTGGGCGGGAATTTACAGCTTCGCTTGTCCCAAAACCATAAAATCGCATTGTCTGTCTGTCTCCTGCTTCGATTTCTGTGGTGGACAGGGTAGTAAAATTGGGGAACTGGATCATTTTGGTTCACTCAGATTAGCAGTTTAGGAAATACTGAAAGAGATTATTTATTATAACAAGAAACACCCTTTTAAAACTCTTCCAGCTTCTCCAGATGGAACAGAATTTATTCCCCATGAAAATTTCCATCATCATTCTCATTAGTTTTTCTCTATTTTACAATGGTCTCATTCTGCTCTGAACAATTACTAAGATAAAGAATTGAATAAAATCCATTGCCATTCTGGCCATTTTGAAGCTGTGGTAATTTTCTGGAGGGAAACCTCACACATAGATCTGGGACATTTCTGTCAACATATCAGTTTGCAAAACAACCGGGATTATCCTGCCCCCATTTATCAATGACTTGGATAAAGAAAGGAAAAACATTTTAACTTTAGGACCTTTCAGTTACAATGACTGACATTGCGGTATTTATAAATTAACACCCTTGTCGTGAATTTGAATTGTTGATCCTGATTTCATGATTCTGTAACAAGTTGAGGGCAACTCGATGTGACTCAAAGTAGCAAGGAATTTCTGGCTGATGATAAATGATATTTACAACAGAAGATTGGACTGAACCAATGACGTGACTATTCAAGTCTCTTCCTAAGATCCAACTACAGGACCTCCTCTTCCCGGGATATGACTCTTGCTCCCGATTGCCTCAGCTTCTCATTTGGACAGTCCGTAGATTCCAGCCCGATCACGTGACCCTGAGGGAGAGCTCCCTGAAAAAGAGAACACGCCAGCGTATCTCTTCCCCGCAACTCCTGAATTCATCAATGGAGGAAACAAAAAAATCCATTAGCATAGGCAAACAATGTTTTATTACAGGAAAGCGGGAATACCCCGGGGAAAATCCCAACATAAGATTAGTCGATCTTGGGATTCCAGACTTGTGTAGAATGTTTCAGTTCTGTGGGATCAAATCAGAATTTGAAGAATCCAGCCAGACGGATGCAAAAGGCTGGAGTTGAGCCCCTCGGTAACTGCTGATTCCTCAGTTACAGTAACCACCAGTTGCTCAGATGCCGCGTTTCCAACCAAATCCCGGTAACCAATGCTGGCAACTTGGAATGCATGGGGCGGGCTCTCTGTTGATCCCCTCTATCAGTCATTGCTCTCCTCCTCAGATGTCTTTCTTATGACGACAGTCTTGTACCTCCACGACACGGGAGACCATACCTGTTCTCTCCACAATCTTATCAACCACACAAGCTGGTCCTGCTGCAAAGTTCCTGACTATGACTGAATCCTCAACCCAGAACGCTTCTGTCTGTTTTCCTTGAATTTTCATTTCCTCTCTGAGAAGCTTGCCAACCTGGACCTCCTCACCAAATCTGGGAATATCATGTCCAATTGTCGTTTAAGTTATGTCCCATGAGTAGATTGACTGATGTGAACACTGTAGTCGTGTTTGGCGTGGTGTTAAAAGACAAAACAAAGCTGGCTGTACGTAGAGGAAGAAGCTGATTTGTGTCTTCATCAATGACTTGAACATTTCTACTTTACGCTCCACTAGTCCATTTGAGGCTGGGTGGTGAGGTGCTGACCGAACATGGATGTTGATAAATTTGATTGATAAATTTTTGGAAGTACTTTGCTGTGAATGAAGTGCAGTTGTCTAACACATCACATTTCCACATGACACGAATGGCAAAAACTTTCCTTAATTTGACAATGGTGGCAGTGTTCATTGTGCACTCCATCAATTTCACATTGAAACTCTTAGAGTGTGCATCTCCTCTTATGAAAAACTTGTGAACCACAAATTATCCAGCAAAGTCGATATGTCTCCTTACCCAGGGTCTACCAGGCCACTCCTATGGGTTCCAATTCACCAGCAATAGCAGCAAGTCCATTGAGCTTCACAGTTTGGATGTTGACTAAATATCCTTTCTATTTCCTTATCAATGCCCAACTACCAGATATAACCTCTGGCTTAGACCTTTGTCTTGCATTGTCCTTGTTGTGAGTAGTGTTGCTCCTGTAATAAAAGTCATCTCTCCTGGGGTGGGACGGTAACTCTAGGCCGCAAGAGTAAACACTTGATCAATTTTCTTCCTTTTCTGGTTGGTGATTTGAGCAACTCTGACTTCTGATACAGCCACCTTTACATGACTACTTTTTTTTTTTACCTTTCTACAATACAGGATCTCTTTCTGTCCACATCTGTATGTGTTTGCACAGACTGGCAACGTCTGTACCAGATTGAGCTCTATATGTTTTAGGACTGGTGGTGATGCTCCTATCTGTGGCAAGGACAACTGTCTGAGTGATATCTGTTTTTCAGGGCGATTCTGAAATGTATAACTGTACACATCAAACACGAGAGTCCATCTCTGCAGCTTTGAAGCGGCAATTGGTGGATCTTGATAATCTTTTCTGAATTGACGTAAGAATGCCTTGCGGTTGGAAATTATCATAACGTGTCTCATAAGGGTACTGATGAAATGCTTTGATTGCACAGGTGGCCAAAAAACTTTCTTTATCTTTCTTTGAATAGTTTTATTCTGAATCTGACAATGTTTTAGAAGCCAAGGCAAAGCCCTTCTGTTCCAACAGGCACCAGATGGGCCAATTCTGCTTCCATTCCATATGGTGATGCATTGCAGGTTATCACCAAAGATTTAGTTTGATTGAAGAGCATCAACAAAGCATATGACTGCAGAACAAGGGCTTTCCCACCTCCATCGTTGATGTTTCTTTAACTTTGGTGGACATGCTTTTTTTAAAAATCTACTATAATAGTTCACCATGCCCAGAAGTGACTTCAACTCTGATATGCCTCTGGCTGTTGAACTTCCTTAATGGCATTAACTTTATGATCTAAAGGATATCATCCTTTGCACCTATGATAAAATGCAAATGTGTAACTTCTTCTGCTTGGAAGATATGTTTCTCCCATGGCAACCTAACCCCTACTTATTTAAACGTTCTCAATACTTCTTGAAAGTTGATCTGTGTTTTTCATGTGAGGTTCCTGTAATTAGTATGTCATCAAGATAAACCACTAAATTAGAGCTGCCTTGGAATTAGCTCTCGAATGTCTACTTGGAAATAATGGAAGCTGCTGATATTCCAATAAGTAACAGCCTGTAATGGCACAAACCCTTGTGGGTGCAGATAGTACGTCGCCTTTGTGAATCTTCATCCAACTCCAGCTGCTGATGGGTGTGACTGAGGTCTAAACTGGTATATTTTAACCTCCGAATAGTTTGGTCTCTCTACTCATGTTATACAGATGACTGGCCCAGCAGGGGTCAGGTGTGGACCATCCCAATCGTACATCTCCCACTTTCCCAGGAGGGGGAATCTGGTTTAGATGCTGCCAGTTGGGAAGATACAAAGAGGAGCTACAACCTAAGAGAGTTGTGATGCTCCATTATAAAAAGGGACCCTAAAAAGTGCATCCCAACCCATTGCTCCTCATCCTTTTGCCAATTATGATGGATGAATGGTCTTCCCATTCCATCAGAATCCCACTGCCAAGAGAATAATGGCAGTGGAGGTGGATTGAGCTCTTTAAATGGTCATTAATTTGTGTCGGATAATGATGCAGAGTCATTGTGGAGATGAAGTCCGATCTTCACGTTGAGGATATCACTCATCATATTGTGTGGTCCTACCACTGTAAGAAATGTGATAGATTCCAAACAGCTCTAACACTCAGCAGTGGCTATCCATGAGACACTGTGGGACATGAATAGCAATAAAATTTTAGTCAACCACAATCCGTAACGTCACTGCCCCACGTTTCCTCCAATCTACCATTACCACCAAACCAGGGGACCAATCTTGGTTCAACGAAGAGTGCAGATGGGCACGCCAGAAGAAATACCAAAAATGATTTATCAATCTGGTGAAGCTACAACACAGGATTAATTGCAGGCCGGTTGATGCAGTGTGAAATCGACGGAGCAAAGCGATCTCACAAATAAAGGATCAAATTTCAGTTCTGCAGTCCTGATGCATCCAGTCGTGAATGGTGGTGGACAATTAAACAACTGAAAAGAAGAGAAGGCTCCACAAATATTCTGTCTTCAATGATAGGGGAGCCCAAATCAATGCAAAAGACAAGACTGAAATATTTCCAACAACCTTGTGCCAGAAGTCCGATTGGATGATCCATCTCAATCTCTTCATATGGTCCCTATCATCGCAGATGATCTGTTGCCAATTTTATTCACTTCACACGGTATCAATAATTTGCACAGTTAATGATCAGAAGTGTTTGACTGAATAGTGTGGATGGAACTTTTATCCCAGTCTAACCTCTGTGGTAAATAACTCATCAACATATTTCACAATTAATGCGGAAATGCTCCTATATATTGCAGGTGAAGATTGATACGCTCTAAATGTATTAGGCTTCTGTGTAATTTCTGAACTGCATTTACTGAATAACATTACTATGTTCAGAAACATGATTGATCCTTCTATAATTTCAGGCTGGAGAAATTAATTTTGACTCTCTGGTGTATTGGTGATCACCGTTTGCAAGTGTAATGTAACTCAGCTGATTAGTGAAAAGTAACTTTTTAAACATCATATCTCAAAATTATGCTGCATAACAGAATTGGAATTCCAGAACTTCCAATTTGCATGTCCTGCAACAAAAAGATGTTTGGAGTTTTGTGGACCTCGCTTCGTAGCTGTCAGCATGCATCAAATTGAAATAAAAATAAAAAGTGCTGGATAAACGCAGCAGATTTGGAATGTGGAGAGAAACAGAATTAACATTTCCAGTCCAGGTGAGTGTATCCAGCATTTTCTGTTTCTATTTCAGGTTTCCCATATGTGCAGTATTTTGCTTTAACTCAATAACTTGGCTCTGATAAAAATATACTTGTCTAGGAAATAGTTAAGTGAATTTGTTTATTCAACAACTGTAAGTAATACAACTTACTCCTGAATGAATCTTTCACTTGAATGCTTTCCTCTTCTACATATTGGAGATTCTGTTAAATGTGTACTTCAAAGTATCTGTTGAATTGGACAGAAGTTGTATTTTCTCTCAAAGATGAGTTGGCTTGTGCTTACGACAATTTATGATATACAAGAGTATTATGTTCCAATTCTTATTTTTATTGGTCTTCCTGGTAAGACTTTAGAAACATCCATTTGATTGCAAATATTGCTTTTCCTGTTCAGTCATCTTTCATCATCAGTGCGTTCGATTTTCCAATACCATCTGGGAGGCAAGATGACACAGTGGTTAGCACTGCTACCTCACAGCTTCTGGGATCCAGATTCGATTCCAGCCTTGGTAACATTGTGGAGTTTGCTCCAAAGCCTCTAGATGCATTGATTAAGGGGATTGGCCATAGGAAGTAATGGGATTGCATGAGGGTGGGCTTGGGTAAGATGTTGTTAATATTTTAACAATTTCTTGTGAATTTTTAGATGTGCTTTATGTTAGGAAATTCATGGTGTTTGCTTGAATGTATCTGCATTTAAATCCAATCCTGACTTCAATCAATTCAGCATTTTCTCTCGATTGACCTCATTTTGTTTCAGCTTCTCGGAGACAACGTCAATAATTTTTGCTTCTCTTTTCAAAATCCTTGATCCTTTTCTGACCTGCTGGCTCTCAATTCTTGCTTTGTGTTTTCCAATGTCTGGAATTAGTGATTTTCCTTTTCTGATTTCTTCTGATTGTAATATCTTACTGTGGTCTCTGTCCAGATATAAACTCACATTCCACCATGTCCTGCAGTGTCTGGGCTGCTCCTGCAAGGCAGTGACATCTAGTGGGCAGCTGAGTTATTATTCATCAAATGAAAGGGCAGGATTTATTGCCTGTTATATATAGCCTGTGGTAAATTGTGATGAATCTCCTCTGTATCTTTCCCAAGATGTTTTGTTTGGTTTTCACAGCAAAGGTAAAATAAGACACTCTTTGAGTGCCAGCAAAAGGTCAGTCACTAGACTAGGACCAGGGATGAGCACCTTCAGTGATGTGGGGCGACTGGAAAAGCTGGGATTGTTCTCCTTGGAACACAGAGGGTTAAGGGGACTGTTCATAGAGTTGTTGAAAGTTGGAGATGTGTTGATAACCTTACCCTGTCTACACGATTTCAACAGTTGTGAGGGACAGAGGAAGATGCAGTTGTAAAGCCATTGAGAAGGAAAGAGAGGAAGACAATTTTATTTTTTGTCTGCAATGTGTTATTCTCAGTTTGAATGCACAACTTCAAAGGGAAGTGGAAGTAGATTCCAAATTAACTTTCATTTGTAAATTGAATAATTACAAAAGGGAGCATTTGCAAAGGCAAAAGGGAATAGCAGGAGAGTCAGACTATTTGGGTAGCTTTTTGTAAGTACACAACAGGCTGAAGGGGCTTCTTCTGTTTTCATTATCTCCTCTCTTTCCTTTAAATCCCACTGCCATTAAATAATTTGTTTAAAGTTACAATATGTGCACAGGAATTTCTTCAAAGTTTCTGAACTCGGTGTCTAATTTATTATTTTCTTGCCTCGACACAGTGAATGTGGTGACTCTTGTGATCTTATCCCGGGGAAAATGTGGTCTGTCCAGATGTGTCACCCACTACTTGATAGCGATGTCAGTGACAGACCTGCTGATCGTCATTCTGGATCTGATCATGCGGCGGCTCCCCATTGTTTTCTATTTTCAGTTTTCCTTTGTGAAGAAGCTGAAAATGTGCAATATCCATGCTGTGTTGCTCTATGCGGTCACTGATTGCTCCATCTGGTTCACTGTGGCATTCACCATTGACCGATACGTGGCCATCTGCTGTCCAAAGCTGAAGGCGAAATACTGCACCAAGAAAAAGGCAACTGTGATTATCACTGTGGTGACAGCCATTTGCTGCTTGAAGAACATTTTCTGGTACTTTATTCTTGACAGTCGATACAACTTGCGCCATTACTCATGATTTTGCGCCATAACAAACCGGGCTTTCTACACACCACTCTGGTCAGCCATTCAGTCTCTCCATCATGTCCTGACTCTAGGGCTCCCATTCTTTCTGATTTTGTTGCTCAACTCTTTGATCATCAGAAACATCTTGGTGGCCAACAGAGCCCGTCGGAGAATCCAGGATGCGAATGGAGTGGGAGGTCAGAAAGATTTGGAATTGGAGAGCCGGAAAAACTCTATTATCTTGCTCTTTGTCATTTCTTTGTCATTGAATCTGAGCTAGGAATCAATTGCTTGCATTATATATCAATGATTTGGGAGAGGGAATTAAAATATATTATCTACACCTTTGCAGATGATACAAAGTTAGGTGAGAGGGTGAGCTGTGAGGAGGATGCAGAGATGCTTCAGCGTGATTTGGGCAGGCTGAGTGTGTGGGCATCTGCATGGCAGAATCAGTATAATGTGGATATCTGTGAGATTATCCATTTTGGTAGCAAAAACAGGAAGGCAGATTATTATTGACTGGGTATAAATTGAGAGAGTTGGAAATTCAGCGAGACCTTAGTATCCTCATCCATCATGCACTGAAAGTAAGTGCACAGCTGAAGCAAGAAGAAGGCAAATGGTATATTGGCCTTCATAGCAAGAGGATGTGAGTATATGAATATAGATGTTTTATTTTAATTATGTAGAGCATTGGTGAGGCCACACCTGGAGTACTGTGTGCAGTTTTGGTGTCCTTATGCGAGGGAGGATGTCCTTGCTATTAGAAAGAGTGCAGTAAAGGTTGACCAGGCTGATTCCTTGGATGGCAGGTCTGTCATATAAGGAGAGATTAAGTCATTTAGGATTGTATTCACTGGAGGTTAGAAGGGTGAGGGGGTATATCATAGAAATATACCGAATTCTAACAGGATGAAACAGGTTAGATTCAGGAAGAATGTTTCTGTTGGTGGGGAAGTCCAGAATTAGGGATCATAGTTTGAGAATAAGGTGTAAAATGTTTAGTACTGAGGTGAGGCTAAATTTCTTCACCAAGACTGTGGTGAATGTCTGGAATTCACTACCACAGAAAGTACTTGAGGGCAAAAAAATTATGCGATTTTAAGAAGAAATTAGATTTAATTCTCGGGGCTAAAGGGATCAAGGGATATGGGAAGAAGGTGGGATCAGGGTATTGATTTTGATGATCAGCCATGATGAAAATGAATGGTGGAGCAGACTCAAAGGGTCAAATGGCCGACCCCTGCTTCTATTTTCTATGTTTCTATCCATGTTTCTATGTCACTGATGGAAAGAGCCCATCGGTTGGAATATCATGGCTATGTCACATCTGGGACAAGGCTTTAAAATGTGCAAAGCATTCAATAGCCCATTGGCTTCAATGGGAGCAGAGAGACTGGCCAATGAGAGGAGCTGAAAGAATTGTCCCCATTAGGTGCCAATGGCTCAACTGGCAGCACTCTTGTCTCTTAGACAGTTTCACAGAAATCTTACAGTGCAGATGAATTGAGTCCACACTTTCCTACAAAGTACTCTGCCCAGACCTCATCCCTGTAACCCCATGCATTTACATCCCCCTGTCATACATAGCTTGGAATATGAAGAGGCAATTTCACATGGTCAATCCATCAGACCCACAAATCTTTGGACTGTGGGGAGAAATCAGAGGACCCAGAAGAAACACACGCAGACACATGGAGAATCACTCAAGGACAGAATTGAACATGAGTCCCTGCTGCTGTGAGGCAGCGGTGCTAACATGCCCCCGTGCCACCCCGTGTCGATGAAAGCCCAGGACATCAACAAAAAAATCAGGGCTGATCTTTAGGTGCAGTACTGAGGTGAACAGCTGCCCCCAAAACACTATAACTTTTCTTCAATACCCACTGCATTATCAATCTCCATTTTCAGGATTTGCTTGTGCAGAATTGAGGATTGCTGAAGAAAGAGACAAGCTTTTGAGCATTCTCATCTTACATTGATATGGACATTTCATGAGAATATCAACTTTAAATGGAACAACAATTTATACTGTATGAGAAGAGTATTGGTTAGTTGGCAAGTGGACTTGACACAATCTCAGTTGTAATGTTTTAAATTCCAACATTTATCCATTTAGCTTGTCATTTTTTTTTGTTTTATACAATGGACAATTTTATGTTATTGCTTTTTTAAATTGCTTACTTTGTCATAATTGTGACTCTATCTCAAAGGAGGTGTGGTCTTTCCAAAGGTGTCACTTGGTATCTGGTTTTTACGTAGGTCTCCTCCTACTCATCCTCCTCCATCTCCACATTCTCCTGAACCTCCCTCCTCCCCAACCACATCCCTGCCAACTCCACCCTCCACTTCCTCCAGGAAGCCTTCCCACTGCTACTTCAGTTTGTGGAGCACACAGCCCACCACAACAATGTGGGAAACTGTCAGGGGTCTGGGCTGGAGGGCACTGCCAGAGCGCTGTAGACAATAAAACTGCACCCTGAGGAGCCTAATGCCTAATGGCGGATCTAATGGTCATCATTCTTGACGTCGTAATGTGCAAAATGAATTTCTTAAATCTGTATTATTTATTCTGTAACATCAGAGAAGTGATATCATACACCGCCGTAGAGATCTCTGTCTGGCTCATAGCCATCTTCATCTTTGACCATATGGTGACCATTTGCTTCCAAAAATTGAAGATAAAATACTAGACTGAGAAAACAGCAGCCATCATCACAATGGTGAGTGCGTTGAGTTTGTTAACCAACATCCTGGTGTTTTCCAAATACAGAGTGTATGATTCAGTTATGTTTGTTATGTATCAGATCACTACTACTATTCACCTGTGTGGATAGCTTTCAATGGAACCGGCCGCATTTTAATTTCAGTGCTCCCTTTCGTGCTGATACTGCTGCTCAATATTCTCGCTGTCAGGTACACCCTGCTGGCCAACTTAACCTGCAGGAAACTGAGGGGACAACGAAACAGAGAGGAGCAGAATGATCCTGAAATGAAGAATCAAAGAAGATTCATCATTGTGCCCTTCATCATATTTGGCAGTTTTATCCTGTTATGGGTGAATGTCATGTCTCCCTCTTAATTCTACAGATGAGTGGGAGAGTGGGTCTGTTTAAACCTTCATATCCCAGCGCCCGTAGCAAAATCCTGACTGGCGTGGCATTCCAAAGAGTCACTACAAACTGTACCAGCTGTAGGTGCCCTGCAGGCCCATTGTGTCATTCAACCTGCAATGGTATCGCCAGTACCTTCTGGACTCTGCAATCACACTCCTTTCCCACCTCTGGGACACTGCAGTGACGATGATGTCTTCGACCGCCACCCAAATATAGTCCAAGACATGTGGGTGACCAGATAGGAGTCAAACTTGTTTTACACCAGGACAGCATTACAGTTTGCTGCACAGCACGTCACCATCATCATCCTACCTGGACCAGTAACTTGCTAACACGGCCAACCTAAGCCCATCACTCTGGTGTATTGTCAAAGTGACCCTGACATGGGATTGTAGACAAGGACGGTTGAGGGTGACGAGATGCAGATTACTGGGGCAGGGGCGCAATTTGTTGCTGGTGCACTGCATGCCCTCTAGAGGGCTTCCCTCACCACCCAGCCCTGCTGGACCCTTGCTGGCACCAGCCTTCTTCCCCCAGATCCTCCTTGGTCTCCTCCTACTCATCCTCCTCCATCTCCACATTCTCCTGAACCTCCCTCCTCCCCAACCACATCCCTGCCAACTCCACCCTCCACTTCCTCCAGGAAGCCTTCCCACTGCTACTTCAGTTTGTGGAGCACACAGCCCACCACAACAATGTGGGAAACTGTCAGGGGTCTGGGCTGGAGGGCACTGCCAGAGCGCTGTAGACAATAAAACTGCACCCTGAGGAGCCTAATGCCACCACTTGATGATTGACTGGGTGACAGTGTGAGCTTCTTTGTCGTGCATCTCCACCTCCATCTGTGGCTTCTAACTGGCATCATCAGCCATGTCCTTAGCGGATTTCCTTTGTTTTCCAGCCCCCACCCCAACTGTCTGGACTGCCCCTTGAAGAGGCTGCAAAGTTCCGCAAAATGATGTTGTCATGCACGTTGCCTCAATGTCATGCACACACTTGCATGAAGTTCGTTCTGTGATCTCATTACAACCGGAAAATAAATGTTTTATATGCTGGGAAACAGCAGGTAAACAAGCGTGATTCGCATTTTTGGCGTCTCATGCAATCTTACAACCTCACCACTCCGATGCACGAGCACAATGAGATTGTAATATTGCACCCAATTAGCTTGATATTGATATTGCAACATTTCAATATTTATGTTTCCAGCAATTCATCAGAGCAATTACTTACATTGACCATTATTCATTGAAAACTGTGGAGAAGTTTAAGGATAAAAATACAAGACTGTTTAGATGCAGTTTATTATTACAGATATTCAATTTGAAGATTATACACATGGCAGGGAGAGAGAACGTGATTGCAGATGTTTTATTATAACTTTGGTGTAAAAGGATAGAATGTCCAATGTTGGACAAGGAAGATTGAACTGGACTAAACTCCTATTTAATTTTGTAGGCTTAAATATGATAAGATATAGAACTTTGAGAGTTCTAATAATGTTGGGGAGAAAAAAACAAAGTTTTAGAAAAATGAAGCCATTGTTGCACATTGTAACTGCATTTTTGTAAGGGGGACGGAAGAGGAAAGTTGTTGGGATCTAGACCAGCCTCGCAGTATACCTTTTGGTTCTTGTCTGGGCCCCTAACAAGTGGGACCATTGACATTGGCAGCTTCCATTATGAATGTGGCTTCAGGAAATTTTAAAGGGAAGAATTTAACAGAAAATATATGTACGTATATGATTCCTGATACGCTATGTTACTTAGTGATCTTTACAAAATTTTCAGCACATTTAAGATGGAAAAGTCTTGCTCGCTATTCCTTCAGTATAGAGAATCTAAAGTTCAGTTCATCCGCAATAACTGAAATGCAGAGTCCATGGGATTGGCACACACATAGACACATATTCATTCACACACACACGCATTCACACACACTAGCACAACACACACACACACACACACATACATATACACATACACAAAATTGTTATTACAACAGGACACTGAATCCATTAAATGTTTTTCAAAAGTAACAGGACATGGGAAAGGAGCGGGAAATGGATGTGAGTGGATCATTCTTTCAACAACCAGTGCAGGTATGAGAAGTTAAATGGTCTCTTTTCTGTAGTCATGATGTTTCTATTTCAGTACTTGAACTGCCGTTTATCAAGTAAGTAAAACAGTTCTGTTTTTCTTTAACTAATCGAGGTATCATGAATGTTTAATCTGTTTACTCCAATTACTGGAATTAATAACAATGTTTGTATAAGTCTCATGGTCTCAGTGGGTGTCACTCACCTGTATTAATAAAAGGCTCCATTGAGTGAATGAGTTCAGAGAATCAATGAAACCAAAGGACAATAGAGTTCATCACAGAACATGTATCTGTCACAAATTAAACATTGATGTTGAATTGATCACTTGCTCTTGTTTGTATATATGTGCTTTTTGATTAGTCACTAGAACTTAAAATCAATTGAAACTCTTTGGGCCATAACAACAAGACAATACCAGGAAATATCTTGGGGAATCTGTGTTGTAATCTCACAATTGCAGCAACATCTTTCGGTAATGGGAAATCAAAATCCACATATAATTCTTCAACTGTGGGTTCACAGAGGTTTTATCAAGATTCACCATTACTTGACTTTAATATTCGATACCTATGGCCAGCAATGTCAGTAGTTTATTGGCTCTTTATCTTTATCCACTTGAGCAGCTGTTTTCAATATTGGGAGCCGGAATCCCCAAACCCTTCAGCTTTTTGATATCATCCTGCTTTCCCCCATTCCAAATATGCTTTCAGTGAAATGTCAAACCTCACACATACTGATGTTAGGTTCCATTGTTATTCATTGGCCTAGTTATCTCAGCCATGGAGCTTTGATCCTCAGAATTTATTTATGTGCTTCCCATTTTATTATTGTCTACAAATGTTTACATCATTCTTTCTAGCCCTGTATCCAGATCATTGTTGTACACAGTTAACAAGAATGAGTACAGAGCAAAATTTCTTGGATCTCCACTGCCTCATTTCAAACGTACAGAGAAACTGCTCTTATCTCCATTACTTCTTCCCATCAAAGCATTTGTTTCCCTCCCCCTGATTTCATGCTGCTTCATTTTCTCCAGTTGGATTCTGTGTGGTATCATACTGAAGCTTTCTGAAGATCCATGTTCACATCATTCTTTGCATTCCTGCAGACACCACATGTGTCACCTCTGGATGGATTTCAGTAAGTGTCTGGGCCATGGAAAATCTAGCTTTGTGCATCATTAGTATTCTTCTGCCTTGTTTACTTCAGAAACATTAATATTTATTTATACTGATGTTACATCCACTTCACATACACTAATCATCACAAACATCTCAATATGATTAGTTAAATTATATACGTAGATTTTCCCATACTTTACAACTACACATTGCATTGCATAATTACAAGGATTTAACCAAAACAAAAGCAACCAATGTAGCAATGTTATTAGAAGCTGCACATTATAGCATTGTCATAACTCAAGTCTTGTGTTTCATTTTCTTCTTGTTTTTAGTTTTTTATGCAGAAAGAATGTTTAATCTAAAGCTACAGTCATATTTCAATCTTTGTAGGCAGTGTTCCATTCTCAAACCCAATTTCCAAATTCACAAGTGATAAATTATCATTTCAATTTAACAATGGCCCATTGGGAGGGTGGTGGTGTTGGCCAAGTGGTTAGCCCTGCTGCCTCACAGTGCCAGGAACTTGGGTTTGATTCTTAATTTGAGTCACTGACTGTGTGGGATCTACACATTCTCCCCTGCCTGTGTGGACTTCATCTGGATGCTCCACTTTTTTGCCAATTCTGAAAGACATGCTAGTTAGGTGTAATGGCCATGTTAAATTCACCCAAACAGGCACCACAGTGTGATGACTCAGGTTCTTCAGAGTAACTTCATTTCAGTGTTAATGAAAGTTCACATGTGATACTAATAAATAAACTTTAACTTCTGTTTAGCTGTGGAAAGCCATGGCCTGCCAAGTATAGAAGTTTGTTTTGCCCATTAACCTGTGTTCAAAAATTACAATCTAACACCCAATTGGAGCAGCAGCCTTCAACCTTCGTAGATACAATCTCCATAGACTCCACTGTGACTCAGGTGGACTCTATCCACACTCTGTTATGATGAGGCCAGCTTGGAAGTCTTGCTTGGAAATAAGAATCTTCTGTTGAAAGCAGAACAGAAGGATTTCCTGCTGTCGTAAAAGTATTTTGAATATAATTGATTATTTTATTTTGATCTTTCTTTTAAGTAGTTAATTCTATTATTATTGGTTCATTTAGAGTGTAATTTTAAATTTTATTTTTATGATTGAGGATGACTATTATTTAATATGTATAATAGACATAGGTTTTGTTATTTGTTTTAAATCTGTGAAACTCCAGTTTGCATCTGCATTCTATTATCATTTAACTTTATGTATGGCAGGATTATAACTATTCTTATGTTTTAAATTAGAATATGAAAGCTGAAAATTTAGTTGGGAAGATGAGAGGTTAGAACTTTGCAGACAATGATTTGGAAACCTGCATGAGGCTGAGCAAAGGAGAGTTCACATTTCGGGCTGTAGAAAATCTAAATGTGTTTGTCATTAGTATTCTTCTGCAGCTGCTGTTTTGCAGAAGTCCTGCCGAGCAGCCAGGCCTCTGCGCATCTACCAGCCTAAGCTTTTCAATGCCAACTGATATGTGGTGAAAATTAGCATGGTAGCCATTTGCATGTGTTATCATACTTAGCATATGATTAGCAGGTCTGCGACCAAATTCTCTCCCTATCCACCGCTCTGGCATGATGTCACGCTGGTGGGGTTTGCAGCCACTCTATAGAAACTTGGCAGGTTTGAACAGGAGTAAAGAGGTAAGTGCTATGGAACTACAGCCTGCAGAATACAGGGGAATGTGGAGGCAGAGGCTAGAAACTTTCTGCTGGTGTGGGGAGGCTCCTAGAGAGCTACAACTGCTTTTCCCAGGCCTGGAAAGTTCCACGTTGTCTCTGTAGGGTGGCTATGAGTGCTGGTCAGGCTGCTGCCTGCAGCCATTGGGCTCTTCCATCGTTCTGGCTATGGGGTGAGGCGAGGGATCACATTGAGCGCTGTGGTTTTAGGGGGGGGAAAAAGTGCACCGTGTGCTGTTTGAAGGTTCATCAATTCAGGCAGCTGATGCTCCAAATCAGTGGCACTCATGTTCATAGACACTGATGCTGCACGTACTCCGCAGTGAATGGGAACGCATCTTGTGAAAATTAGGAGTCTGATCCTGCCCCTGACCTGAAACACATGCCTGGAAAGGAATGCTGTAGCTGTATTCATGATAATGGCTCAAGGGATTGCAATGGCCACATCTGCAAAACAAACTGCATACTCTCCGTGTTCACAATGTAATGGCAGGCAACCTAATCAGGTGATGATGCATGGCACTTTAGATGGTGTTGTATTGCCAGCATCCAGAAATGGTAGCACTGGTCCCAGTGAGCGACTGGAGGTAGAAGAAGATGGGGAGCTGGTACTGGGGTAGTAGGTACTGGTATAAGCACTGATATGTATCTACCAATCTCTCTAACCCTCACCGTGCAGAATGAATCTAGGTCTGTTTGATCTGGAGCTGGCAATCATGTGGCAGTTGAGGAGGAGGAGGCTACATACGAGGTGGAGGGAGTTGCACAGCTACTCAAGGACCAGTGAGTTGTAGACCCTGAGGAAAGAGGGTATGAGGCTACCAGTCATGCCCATGAGCTGGGAGAGCAGAGTCCCAAAAGGGGAGCCAGAAAAAGGATGCGAAGGCCGAGGCAATACAGGACCAGGAGGTGTTTTGAGGGCCTACAGGAGGCCATGCGTTATCTCCAACTCCGCCTGTTTAGGGATACAGTCTAGCACCAGTGTGATGTCCAAGCAGACCTGCCATCTCAGAGAAAAGGAGGCCACCAGTGAAAGTAAAGGGTGACAGGAGCACTCAACTTCTATGCCACAGGGCAATTTTAGGCATCCAGTGGGGACATCTGTGGAATCTCACAGACCATTGTCCACAGGTGTGTTTGCCAGGTCACAGGTTCCTTGTTCACCCAGACAGGCTAATCCATCAATTTTGACATTGGCCAGGCACAGCAGGAAGTCCGGGCTGCAGCTCCACCAGCATTACTGCAATGCCTCTTGTCCACAGGGCCACATGAGATACACATCACTCTGGAGTCCTCGCTAGATTAGGGCAACCTTTCATTAACAGGGAGGTGTTCCACTCCCTCAGGGGAGGGGCTTGTTGACTGCTCCTGTCTCTGAGGGAGCTGTGGACCAGTTGAGGGAAGTATCCATACCGAAGGAGGAAATGTTAGAGCTTCTAGGTAGCATTAAAACTGATAAATCTCCAAGGTCTGATGGCATTTATCCCAGACTGCTTAGGGAGGCGCGAGGTGAAATTGTTGGGCTCTGAAGCAAATCTTTGTTTCTTCTTTGGACACAGGCGAGGTCCCAGAGGACTGGAGAATAGCGAATATTGTACCATTGTTTAAAAAGGGTAGTAGGGATAACCCTGGAAATTACAGGCCAGTGAGCTTGACGTCAGTGGTAGGGAAGCTGTTGGAGAGGATTCTTAGTGATAGGATGTATAGGCGCTTAGAGCGTTGCGATCTGATGAGGGATATGCAGCATGGCTTTGTTAAAGGGAGGCCGTGCCTTACGAATCTGGTAGAATTTTTTGAGGAGGTGACGAAAACAGTGGACGAAGGGCCGTTGATGTCATCATTGATGTCATCTATATGGATTTTAGTAAGGCGTTTGACAAAGTCCCTCATGGGAGGTTAGTTGAAAAAGTCAAGGCTCATGGGATACAAGGACAGGTAGCTAGATGGATAAGGAACTGGCTTGGTAATAGGAGACAGAGAGTAATAGTGGAACGGTGTTTTTCTAGCTGGAGGTCGGTCATTAGTGGTATGCCACAGGGCTCGGTACTGGGACCTCTTCTATTTGTAATATATATAAATGACTTGGAAACGGGAGTAAGTGGAGTGATCAGCAAGTTTGCAGACGATACAAAGATGGCTGGACTTGCGGATAGTGAGGAGCATTGTCAGGCGATGCAGCAGAACATAGATAGGCTGGTAGCTTGGGCAGATAGGTGGCAGATGGAATTCAATCCTGATAAATGCGAGGTGATTCATTTCGGGAGAAAGAATGTAGGGGAGAGGTATATGATAAAGGGTAGACCTATTAAGAGTGTAGAAATGCAGAGGGACCTGGGGGTGCAGGTGCACAAAACTCTGAAGGTGGCAGAGCAGGTGGAAAAGGTTGTGAAGAAAGCATATAGTATGCTAGCCTTTATAGGAAGGGGTAAAGAGTACAAGAGTTGGCCTTTAATGTTTGCTGTTGTATAAAACGTTGGTTAAACCTCATTTGGAATACTGCGTCCAATTCTGGTCGCCTTACTACTGGAAGGATGTGGTGACTCTGGAGAGAGTGCAGAGGAGGTTTACCAGGATGCTGCCTGGTATGGAAGGTCTGAGTTATGAGGAGAGGTTAGGCAAATTGGGGCTGATTTTCTTAGAAAGACGGAGACTTAGAGGAGATCTAATAGAGGTGTACAAGATTATGAGGAGTATAGATAGAGTGAACAGGGTTAAGCTTTTTCCTAGGATGGATAGACAGGGATCATGGTAGATTTGGGAACATCGGGGTGGCGGCACGGGCTCGTTGGGCCAAAGGGCCTGTTTCCCGTGCTGTTTTGTTCTTTGTTCTTTGTTCTTTGACTCAAATAGCACGAGGGGTCATGGGCTTAGGGTGAGGTGGGGGGTAAGTATAATTTGAATGCTAGAAGGAGTTTTTTTCACACAGAAGGTGGGGGGTGGGGGGGTGGGGGGTGGGGGTCGTTGGTGGTATGGAACGCCCTGCCAAGTAAAGTGGTGGAGTTACTTAAGAGATACTTAGATGGGCACATGAACAGAATGGGAATGGAGGGGTATAGAAAACTGATTTTAAAAAGGGATCATTAGCCTTGGGAGTCCTTGGGAAGTGTGTAAATAGATGATGATATTGATGTGTTTGTTTTTATCCTACAGGTGCTTTGGTCCACCTTGTTGTCTAACAAGGGGCATACACGCAATGGGTCGTGAGAGGACTGCTCTTGGATATTTTTTCGAGATTATCCTAGTGCTTCATGTCGTTAGTGTACGCTTGACCTGGACCATCTGATAGGCAACACGACAGCTCAGTGACTATCGCTGTGCTGTGCATATATATGGATTTGGGCCTGTGTCTGTGGGAGTTTGCGCATTCTCCCTGCGCTTGCGTGGGTTTTCTCCAGGTGTTCCGGTTTCCTCCCACATCCCAAAGGTATGCTTGTAGGCTAATTGGCAGAACAAATTCTCCCTAAATTGTCTCAGATTTGGTTTTAATCCATAGATCTGTAAACATAGACAGGGATCACGGGTAGAAGTGGAAACATCGAGGTGGCGGCATGGGCTCTTTGGGCCGAAGGACCTGTTTCCCGTGCTGTTTTGTTCTTTGTTCTTTGTTCAATGTCCAGGTTATCTGTGATCACCAGATGATAATTATGTGGGCCTGTTCATGTTCAGGAAGTGTCAATGACTTTATGTACTGTGGCGGCTGGACATACCTGGACTCTTCAAAAACCAGACCAGGCTGCCGGGTTGGCTCATTGGGAACCAAGACTGAGATGGCTGCTGAGGTTATGGTTGATGACACTAGTGTGGAGGCCAGCTACAACGATGTACATGTTGCCATCTGGTGCATTGTGGATCGTGCATAGCCCTGCTGAAAATGAGATTCCTGTGCCTGGACTGCTTTGAGGGAGCCAAAAAGTGTGACCCTTTGTGGGCCTCCCCCATCATTATAGTCTCTAACACCCAAAGGGCAGTGAATCCATTAAATGTTTTTCAAAGGGGAAAAGACATGGGGAAAGCAAAGGGAAATGGGTGTGAGTGTATCATTCTTTCAACAGCCAGAGTAGGTATAAGAAGTTGAATGGACTCTTTTCTGTAACCAGTTCCATGATGTATCTGTTCCAATGCTTGTGCTAGAGTTTATCAAATGTAAATAAAACAATTCTGTTTTTCTTTAACTAATTGAGGTTTCATGTATGTCTAATTTGATTACTCAAATTACTGAAACTAATAATGTTTATGTCAGCCTCATGGTCTTAGCGAGTGTGACTCACCTATATTAATACAGGGTTCTACTGAGCGAGTGATCTCAGAGAGTCAATAAAAACTAGAGGACAATAGAGTTCACTAAACCCATTTTCTATCACATCCTCGGAGTGGTTGGAGTTCTGTGTGAGTAATTATAACTATTGCTGTTTGACTTCTCTGATAGTTGGTGTCAGGAATGTTAGCTAGTTGAATGTTTGAAGTTATTATTTTCAATCATGTTAATCATTATTTTACACCAGGCATTTTTTTTCAGGCATTGAATTCTAACTAACCACACGAGAACAAAGAACAACACAGCATAGGAAACAGGCCCTTCGGCCCAACGAGCCCGCGCTGCCATTTTAACGTTCCCACTTCCACCCATGGCCCTTGTCTATGTTTATGGAAATCTCTGCATTGGAACCAAATTGGCAAAACAAATTGCCCTAAATTGTCTCCCCAGTCAGCCTAAAAGCACATCTTTGGGGGGGTGGGAGGAAACCTGAGCACCCAGAGAAAACCTACGCAAGCACGGGGAAAATGCACAAACTCTCACAAATACCGGCCCAAATCCCTGTACCTGCACAGCAACAGTGATAGTCACTGAGCTGTCGTGTTGCCCATCAACTGGTCAACTGGTAACAACGTGAGCAATAGGCTACTCTCAAAACATCGAAGAGCAGCCCTCTCACGACCCATTGTGCGAATGCCCCTTGTTGGGCAACAAAGCAGACCGAAATACCTGTAGGAAGAAAGAGAAATACATCAATAAAATGCACAACTCATGCAATTCCCAGGAACGTCCCAAGGCTCATGATCCCTATTTAAATCAGTCTACTATATCTCTCCATCCCTATTCTGCTCATGTGCCTAAGTATCTCTTAAATAACTCCAGTGTGCCTGCCTCCACCACCTTACTTGGCAATATCCCCACAACCCTTTCTGTAAAAACCTCCCTCTAACATCCAAATTATACCTTGCCCCCTCATCCTAAGCCCGTAGCCCCTCATGATATTTGATTCCAACCTAAGAAAAAGCTTAGCACTGTTTATTCTATCTATACCCTTCATAATCTTGTACACCTCTATTAGATCTACTCTCAGTCTCCATCTTTCTAAAGAAAACAGCCCCAATTTGCCTAACCTTTCCTTGTAACCCAGTCCTTCTATACCAGACAGCATGCTGGTAAACCTCCTCTTGCACTTTCTCCAGGGTCTCCACTTCTTCCGGTAGTAAGGCGACCAGAACTGGACGCAGTATTCCAAATGAGGTCTAATCAACATTATATATAACTGCAACATTAAACGTCAGCTCTTGTACTCTATACCCCTGCCTATAAAGGTTACCATAAGCTTTCTTCATAAACTTCTCCACCTGTTCTGCCATCTTCAAAAACTTGTGCAGCTGCGCCCCTGGTCCCTTTGCATTTCTATGCTGTTAATAGGTCTACTCATTATCATATAATTCCCCCTACATTATTTCTCCCAAAATGCATCACCTTGCATTTATCAGGATTAAATTCCATCTGCCATATATCTGGCTATCTACCAGCCTATGTCTCGCTGTATCGCCCAACACTGCTCATCTTTGTGTCATCTGCAAACTTGCTGATCACACTATTTACTCGCTCTTCCAAGTCATTTATATATATTACAAATAGAAGAGGTCCCAGTACCGAGCCCCTGCAGCATACCACTAGTGACCGACCTCCAGCTAGAAAAAAAGCCCTTCCATTACTATTCTCTGCCTCCTATTACCAAGCCAGTTACTTATCCATCTAGATACCTGTCCTTGTATTCCATTAGCTTTGACCTTTTCAACTAACCTCCCATGAGTGACTTTGTCAAATGCGGTACTGAAATCCATATAGACGAGATCAAAGGCTTGTTCTTCGTTGACCGTTTTTATCACTTCCTCAAAAAAATTCTACCAGATTCATAAAGCACAACCTCCCCTTGACAAAGCCATGCTGCGTATCCCTAATCAGATCATAACACCCTAACTGCCTATACATCCTATCTCTAAGAATCCTCTCCAACAGCTTTCCCACCACTGATGTCAAACTCACCGGCCTATAATTTCCGGGGTTATCCCTACTACCCTTTTTGAACAATGGTAAAACATTAGCTATTCTCCAGTCCTCTGGGACCTATGTCCAAAGAAGAAACAAAGATTTGAGTCAGAGCCCAGCAATTTCACCTCGTGCCTCCCTAAGTAGCCTGGGATAAATGCCATCAGACCTTGGAGATTTATCAGTTTTAATGCTACCTAGAAGCTCTAATATTTCCTCCCTCATAATGGATATTTCCCCTCAACTGGTCGACAGCTCCCTCCAAGACAGTACCAGTCAACAAGCCCCTCTCCTTCGTGAATACTGACGCAAAGTATTCATTCAAGATCTCCCCCATTCCCTTGGACTCTAAACACAGATCCCTTCCTCTGTCCCTAAGAGAACCAATTTTTCTTCTAACCACCCTTTTATTCCTAACATAGAAGTAAAAAACCTTTGTATTTTCCTAAATCCTATCCACCAAAACCATTTCATACCCCCTTTTTGCCCTTCTAACTCCCCGTTTGAGCTCCCTCCTACTCTCTCTATATTCCTCTAACGGTCTCTCCGTTCCCAGCTGCTTTGACCTATCATACGCCTCTCTTTTCTTCCTAACCAAGTCCTCAATATCCCTAGTAATCCACAGCTCTCCAATCCTACCTTTCCCATTTTTCCTCTTAGCCGGCACATATCTTTCTTGCAACATTTTCAGTATTCCCTTGAAAGACTCCCACATGCCTAGCGTGGACTTACCCTTGAACAACCGTTCCCAGTCAGTTTCCATAAGTTCCTGCCTAATCTGACTGTAGTTAGCCTTCCCCCAATTCAGCACCCTGCCCTTAGGGCAACAAGCATTCTTTTCCATCTGTATCCTAAAGTAGACAGAATTGTGGTCACTGTTAGCCACATGTTCCCCTGCTAAATCCAATATAGCCCCCTCTTTAGTCTGGCTAGCCACATACTGCTTCAACGATTCTTCCAGTACACATTTTACAAACTCCCCCCCGTCCAAACCCCCAGCTCTAGGTACCTTCCAATCCACCCTCGGGAGATTAAAATCTCCCACTATGAAAACTCTGTTCCATCTGCAGTAATTGCCCCTTTCCTATTCCTCAACTCTACTCACAGCGACTCAATTCCTAACTTCTCTATATTTTCCTCCTTTTGCATTGCTATGAGGTGCTCCCTAACTAACAACACCATTCTCCCACCTCTTCTCGACCCTCCTGTCATGCCTGAAACACTGAAACAGCCAGTGCTCCCCTTCCTTTAACCACGTCTCTGTTACTGCAACCATATCTAAGTTCTTGCGAACATTAAGGACCTAAGTTCATCCGTTTTTCCTGTTATCCTCCTCGCATTAAAACAGATGCACTCCAGACCTCAAAGCCCACTCATAATCTCCTTCTCTCAGGTAAATTTCCTCTCATCCAAACTTACTCTATCACTCATCTCGCTCCCAATCCTACTACCTACTGAGCTATCGGTCTTATCCCCTTTCTCCCCCTCCATATTAGTTTAAGCCCTGCTGAAACACTCCAGCTAACCTCCCAGCTAAGATATTTGTGCCTTTCCTATTTAAACGTTCCCCATCCCTTCTATACAGGTGCCCATCTTTCACAAATAATTCCCAATTATCTACAAACATAAAACCTTCTGCCCTACACCAATCCTTTACCGCGAATTTAGCTGTAGGATCTCATTTTTCCGGTACCCACTGTTACTTGGCCCCAGTTGCAACCCTGAGATTGCCACCCTAGGGGCTCTGCTCTTCAGTCTAACTCCCAAGTCCCTGAATTGCCTTCGTATATCCTCTCTGCTTTTCCTTCCTATGTCCTTCTCTCTCAATATGTATAATCACATCAGCCTGGATCTCCTTGGCTTTCTAAATTCCCTCTACTCTCTCAGAAATATCTTGCAGCCCTGCTCCAGGGAGGCAAACTACTATCCTGGAGTCCCATCTTTGACCACAGAATCGCCTGTCTATTTCTTTAACCTCCCATCCCCCACCACAGTCTCCCTTCCCCCCTCCTTCCTTCCCTCTGAGGTACTCTAGTCCTCCTGCCTTATCTTTTTTACCCAGTTGTTGCGCTGCCCTCGATATTTTGAGGGACTACCATTGGGGAAGTCTTTGTTTAATGTTTAATGATGTTCATGTTCTTTTGACTTTGTCCAGGTTTCACTGCGGGTACATTATTTTTTATCTCTTTGTCTCACACTCTCTATTCACACTCGTATTAGTGAATGCTGTTTCCTGAAATGATTGTACAACTGGCTAAATGTCCTCTCAATGTCTTTGAATTGTTTGTTCTCTCTATCCAATAGATAGAGAAAGAATTTAGATGTCCTCCCAGAATATTTTATATGTTCTCTGCTATCATTTGCCAGTAAAGAACATGAATTTATCAAATGTCTTTCACAACTTTAGTTCATCTAAAACTCTTTACATGTGATAAAGGACTATTGAAATGTAATCACTGTGACATCTCCATCTAGTCTACAGTGGCCAGATGTTCCCCCTGTCCTATCCTAAATTCACAACTTTGTTTAGTTCACTCCCATCACGCCTTCTACAGCTTACTTTGTCTCTTTGAGCCACCTCCCGTTTCTCTCAGCCAGCATTTTCAGTCTCAAATATATGTGGCTCTCAGTTGAGCCAGCTAACAAACACAAAGAGAGTCTCGGTGTTGTGTGTTGCTGTTTCATTGGGGTTGATTGTGAGGGTCTGTTTTGTAGTGAACAGAATGTAAATTATTTGCCAAACCATCTTCCACCTTCCCGGAATGCTCTGAAAGAATTGATCTGTGACTCCCAATATTGGATCCATGAATTATCCGCGTGTTCACTATTACAAGACAAATTCAGAGTTCCTGTAAATTATTCAACTGATTTAAAATGAATCAGATCCAATCTCCAACTCAAGGTGCTGAAACTAAATATAGAAACCCTGCTAGTCTCACCAGTGAATCTGTTTCCATGAACTCAGTTACCGTATTTCTGCACTAATGACATTCTCCTTGTTCATTGAGAAATTTATCTGCTGATCCATTGGCTAACAAGCTCCACGCCATTTTTTTAATGTGAATGTAACTGTAACTTAGCATTTCTTCTCCTTGCTCTTCATATTTTTGCTTCTTCTCAATTGACAATTTTGTTTTACAATGTTTTAAAGTTATAGCTAACTTAGAATCACAATTGTGACTCTTGAGGGAGGTGTGGTCTTTCCAAAGGTATCACACTGTACTTGGTGGCGATGGCTATAGCTGATCTGCTGGTTATCATTATTCGGGTCATACTGGAGAAAATTAATCCCCTCAATCTGCACATTGTATTCAACTTGCACCCACGTGCCTGTAACAGCAAAGAAATTATTGCTGCAACAGTTGTTAGCAGCTCTGTATGGCTCACAGTTGTCTTCACCTTTGACCAAATGGTAGCCATTTGCTTCCAGAAACACATGAAATACTGCACTGAGGAAACAGTAGCCATCGTTATCACAATGGTGAGTTTACTGTGTTTATTCACCAAAATCCTGATTTTTTTTAAAAGTATGAACAGTTCTTCTGCCGAATAATATTTGACTACGACTTTTTACTTGTATGGAAAGTCTTTGACTGGACAGACCGCATTTTAACTCCAGTGCTCCCCTGTGTGCTGATACAGCTGCTCAATACTCTCACTGTCAGGCACATCCTGCTGGCCAATGTAGTCCGTAGGAAACTGAGGGGACAGCAAAATGGGAGGGGCAGAATGATCCAGAAATGAAGAATTGAAGAAGATCCATCATTTTACTCTTCACCATATGGGGCAGTTTTATTGTGTTATGGGTTACACGTTTTGTCTATCTATCAATTCCTCAGATGAATTCCAAAGTAGCTCTGTTTAAAACACCCAACATGTTGGAAATGCTGGGATCAATGCTTCAGTTAACCAGTTCCCGCATCAACACATTTACACAGTCACACAGAGGAAGTTCAGAGAGAAGGTGAGGAATGCTGTGAAATATCCTTTCACTGTCATTTGAAATTTCATTAAACAATGGGGAGGAAACTCAAACTTAAACCTGGACTAGGTCTCAAAGTTATTGTTCTGATCCAGCTGAACCCCTGTTGAAGGGCTTTGAAAATGAGAATCAGAATCTTCCTCAAATCTACACACAGTTAAGTGGAAGTTTAAAAGTGAATTCTCCAGGTTCTGAAAACAATTTGAGGGCATTTGGATCAATTTTAGTTTGTCTCAAATAGAAAGTTTAAATGAGATCTAGTTAAAATTAAGACATTTTCAGAAGTCAAAGACAAAGAGTCAAATGACACAGAATAATGATCTTTCTCATTATCTCCACGGAATAATTACTGTGATTTTGAAAGGAATGGAAGCAGAAAAATCAAAGAAGCTGCATAGAAATGGTGACTGTTGTTGTTGACAATGAAATGACAATGAAAATAGTTTGAACACTGTCTTTTCAGGGAAAGTGAAATCTTTGAGGAATTTAGAATGCCGATGCATTGAAAACTTCTGGAAACCAGGAACGTGGTAAAAGTGGTCATTGAGCAGAGGAGAACAAATTGCATTGGGAAAGGGGACTTTGAACCACCTCACTTGTACTAGGTTTAGAAAATGGAGTGAGCAAATTTTCTGAAGCAGGTTGTACAGCCCATCCAACTCACTCAGTGATCAACAGTCATTAGATCAATAGTCAACCTTTACCAGGATGTTGCCTGGTATGGAGGGTCTTAGCTATGAGGAGGGATTGGGCAAACTGGGGTTGTTCTTCCTGGAAAGACAGAGGATGAGGGTGACTTAGAAGTGTATAAAATTATAAAGGGCATAGAGAGGGTGAACAGTGGGAAGCTTTTCCCCAGGTCAGAAGTGATGAACACAAGGAGTCACAAGTTCAAGGTTGTGGGGAGGAGGGGGAGGGGGGGGGGGGGGGGGGGGGGGGGGGGAGTTTCAACACTGATGTCAGAGGGATGTATATTACACAGAGCGTGGTGGGGACCTGAAATGCACTGCCAAGCAAAGTGGTTGAGGTGGACACAGTGGGATCATTTATCTAGATAGCCACGAGTAGACTGGGAATAGAGAGATACAAACGAATGGTCAGCTGGGTGCATGAACAGTGCAGGTTTGGAGGACCAAAGGGCCTGTTCCTATGCCGTACTGTTCTTTGGCATCATCCCATACCTTATTATCTCCATTCCTACATCTTTAAAGTTTATTTACTAGTATCACAAGTAAGTTAACATACTGCAATGAAGTTACTGTGAAAATCCCCTTGCTCAGAATCAAAAGATCAGATAAAAGATGGAAAGAATCTAAATGAAGCAAAAATGCAAAGAAGTCTCAGATTATTAGCGACCAAGGTATTAAGGCTATTATAGGAACAAACCAAACATTGGGGTTTAAGTCTTGAGGACTAGAATTGAAAATTAATGAGTTGCAGCTGAATCTGTACAATCCATGATCAGATCACATTGGAGTTGTGTATGGTTCTGGTCACCACATTATTAAAAGAATATAGAAGCACGAAGAATGATGTAAGAATGATTGACAAGGGTGATAAGAATTCTTATTCTCATGAAATGATAAACTGGCCAGGTCTTTTTGCTCTTCAGACTGAGGAATGATATGTCACTCTCTGTAAAACAAGTTTTTGATCGAGCGAATGAGCAGATTTAAAACATTGTTATGACATTTCTCTCCTAATTGGCTACTGTTGTTCAGATTGGCTATCACCTCCAATTAACTGAAGGCCTCCCCACATGCTGCATTGTTCCACATCATTGAAAAAAGTGCCTGAAATACCATCACATTTTCCTATTTGAGAATATGGCTAGATGCAAACATATAATTCCACTGACTCACATTCCACTGTGAAATAGAATCTCCTGCTCTTCTCCAAGTCTGTCCCATTTGTGTCTGTATCCCATCAGCCTCAACCATTTGTTTCTGTCAACCCTGTTCTTTCACTTCATAAGAAAAAATGTTTTAAAATTACCCTTAATTATAGCCTTGCTAACAAAGTCAATTGTTCAATTTTCTTTCTTTTTCAGACTGTAAGACTTCAACCAGAGCAGCACAGTGGTCAGTACTGCTGCCTCAAGATGCCAGGTTCATGGATTCATTTCCCGGCTTGATAGACTCTTCTCCCAATATCTGCACAAGTTTCCTCTGGCTGCTCCGGTTTCCTCCTACAGTTTGAAAGGCGTGCTGGTGAGATGCATTGGCCAACCTAAATTCTGTCAGTATACCTGAATAGGCTTCAGAGAATGGTGACTACAGGATATTCACAGTAATTCAATTGCAAAGTTAATGTAAGCCCATCAGTGACACTAAAAAAATCTTTAAACTTCAGTTCTACATTTTGCTGTAATTTGACCAACTTAAAAACTGACCTATTTTTAAGTACCAGCATGCTTGGCAAAAAATAAAATGTTCCAAGGTCACAATCGTTGAATGTTGTGAGCTGTTTTTCACAGCCAAGGGAAGCCCTGGGCAGAGATGAACTGTATGGAATTATGAAAAACATGAGCATTTTCAGATTGCTTTTTTTTTTATTTATTCATGAGACATGAGCATCACTGGCTAGCCAGCATTTAGTGCCCGTACCTAGTTGCTCTTAAGGTGGATGTGAGCTGCCTTCTTGAATTGCTGCAGTCCATGTGCTGCAGGTAGATGGAAAATGCCATTTGTGGGTAATTCCAGGATTTTGGCCTTGCGACTGCAAAGCAACAGTAGTAATATTCCCATGTCAGGATGGTGACTGGCAGGTGTTGTTCCCATGCATCTGCTGCCCTTCTAAGTGGAAGTGGCCAAGGGTTTGGAAGATACTGTTTATAGATCTTTGGTGAATTGCTCCATTATAGCTTGTAGATAGTACACATTGTTGCTGCTGAGCAATAATGGAGGGAATGGATGTTTGTAGATGTGGTGCCAATTAAACAGGCTCCTTTTTCCTGGATGGTGTCAAACGTTGAGTGTTATTGAAGCTGCACCCATCTAGGCAAGAGAATAGTCCATCACACTCCTGACTTGTGCCTCGTGGATGGTGGCTAGACTTTGGGAAGTCAGGAGGTGAATTATCTGCCACATATTTCTAGTCTCTGACCAGATCTTGTAGCCAATGTGGTGAGTCCAGCTGAATTTCCAGTCAATGTTAACCCCAAGGATATTAACGGGGGTGGATTCAGTGATGGTAACACCATTGAACATCAAGGGGTGATAGTCAGAATGCCCCCTATTGCTGATGGCCATTGTCTGGCATTTGTGTGGCACAGATGTTACTTGCCACTTGTCAGCCCAAGCCTGGATATTATTCAGATCTTGTTACCTTTAAAGATGGACTAGTTCAGTACGCGCAATGATCAGCAATCAGCAAACATCCTCACTTATGATGGAGGGAAGATCATTGCTGAAGCAGCCAAAGATTGTTAGGCCAAGGACACTACCTTGAGGGACTCCTGCAGAGATGTTCTGGAGCTGAGATGATTGACTCTTCACAACCATCTTACTATGTACCAAGTATGATTCCAACCAGTGAAGTGTTTGCCTCCAATACCAAATTTGCTCAGGCTCCTTGATGCCATATGGTCAAATACAGCCCTGATGTCAAGGGCTGTCACTCTCACTTCATCTTTCCTTGATGTTTGAACCAAAGCTGTAATGAAGTGACCCTGATGAATCCTAAACTGGATGTCATTGAGCAGGTTACTGCTGAGCAGATGCTGCTTGATAGCAATGGCAAAGACTTCTTCCATCACTTTACTGATGATTGAGTAGACATTCAGTGGTAATTGGCTGGATTAGATTGCCTTGTTTTTATAGTGTACAAGATGTATCTGGGCAATTTTCCACATTATCAGCTCAATGAGAGTGTTGCAACTGTACTGGAAAAGCTTAGCTAGGGGAGTGGCAAGCTCTGGAGCAGACGTTTAGTACCATTGCCAGAATGATGTTATCAGGGCCTAATCCCTTTAGAGTATCTGTTGCCTGCAATCCTTTGCTATCACGTGGAGTGAATCAAGTTGGTTGGAGACCAGCAGAGATGCAGGAGATCACTGGAAAAGGCCCAGATGGATTATTTAGTTGCCACTAGTGGCTGAAGATTACTGCAAAACTTCAGCCTTACCTTTTGCACTGATGTGCTGGGCTTCTCCATCATTGAAAATGACAATATTGGTGGAGCTGCCTCCTCCTCCAGTGAGTTGTTTAACTATCCATCACCATTCACGAGTGGTTGTGGAAAGACTGTACAGCTCAGATCCAATCCTGGTGGAATGAGTGATTGATGAATAACAAGGGAAAAAAGAACTAATTCTGGAATGTGGAAGTTATTGATTGTGTAAGGGTTGGACTTGATAGCCATTAAAGCATGCATTAACCAGATAAAGACTCAGGTGAATATTCTGAAATTCAGATTGAGGGCTGAAAGATGAGATGTTTGAATGGAGTTGTGGAACTGATCATGGCAAATAACATAAAGGCCTGATTAATCAAAAACAGAAGGACTGATAAAAGCACTAAAATCTGTTACAAGGAGACTTTTCCATCTGTTTGACTTTGGAACCAGAGAATATACCTTTATAATTTTGTATTTAGTGTGTGAGGTCATAGAAAGTGATTAGTTTTGGTAAATAAATAGGATCTGCTTTTCTGTAGCATGATAATTAGCAGAACTTGCTACTAAGCTGGTTACCACCTGTTTAAAACACTTAAACTGAATAAAATCCCAATAGAATGCTGTGTGAATACTACAAGATTCATTCATGAATAGGGAAATAAGTTATAGAATTTTGTCACTCAAGTAAAATGTGAACAGCTTCTTTGAAAATATGACCTTTCTTCAATGAACACTTTCTGCATTGATATTTCTATCTAAACTCATGGTCATTTATGAAGACATTCATGAAACTACAGAATTTATACGACAGACTCACCTACCCTCCTGACTTAGTTGGCAGCCTACTCTGCCATTGTCTAGATTTATATATCTGGAATTACCTCGGAATACCTGTAACTGGAATGGCTTGAGGCTGTCAATAGCCTTCTCATTTGAATTCATTGCTTGTGTCTTTTAAAGCAAGCATACAAAGCATTAGTCTATTTCAAAAACCTGTTTTGGTTAGGTTGGAACACTTGATACAATTTTGCAAAGACCTGCTCTTTGCAACTTAAAACATTTCTCCATTGAATCTAAAGCAGCTTTTCTTAGGTACTGACACAATCAGCTTTTAAAGGAAGTCCAGCCTGTTCTTTCCCCTTTAGTATTTTACTTTTTTAGAATTCTGTACATAACTCAACTTAATCTGATTAGTTGTATTAGGACACTAATTTTTTAATACATTTGTCTGTCATGGATTTCAACATGGGAAGTCACCCATACACATCTACAGAGACACTGCTGACTATCCCTTGTGTACATGTGGTTTCTGACTACACTCACCTGCACTTGAAGATTTAACTTGCAGTAATTTGAAATTAAAGTTGTTATCTCCAATTCTTCCTTCTAGATATATGAAGATGAAAAACTGTTTGATAAGAGAATACCTTACAATACCAGGAAATATCTTGGGGAATCTGTTGTAGACTTGCAATTCCAGCAAAATTTTCCAATATTGGGAAATCAAAATCCACATTTGTCCAACTGTGGAGTTACTTTTCTAGATTCACCATTACATCTTGACATTAATATGCTGCACCTACTGTCAAAGTCAGTACCTCATTGGCTCTCCATTCATTTGAAGTGCTGTGTTTAATGTTGGGAGCCAGCATCCCCAAACCCTTCAAAAGCTGGATATTATCCAGCTTTTCCCCCATTCATAGAACATAGAACATAGAACAATACAGCACAGAACAGGCCCTTCGGCCTTCGATGTTGTGCCGACCAAAATAAAAAGCAATGCCCCTCCAAACTAAACCATTCCCTTCTCTTCCATATACTTATCAATTAACCTCTTAAACGCCACCAAACTTGGCGCATCTACAACAGCTGCAGGCAGGGCATTCCACTCCCTAATCACTCTTTGAGTAAAGAACCTACCTCTGATATCCGTCCTATAACTCATACCCCTTAATTTAAAGCTGTGTCCCCTCGTGCTAGCTTTCTCCATCCTAGGAAAAAGGCTATCACTGTCCACCCTATCTAAACCTCTAATCATCTTATATGCTTCAATAAGATCCCCTCTTAGCCGCCTCCTTTCTAACGAAAACAACCTCAAATCCTTCAACCTCTCTTCATAGGACCTGCCCTCCATACCAGGCAACATCCTGGTAAACCTCCTCTGTACCCTCTCCAATGCCTCCACATCTTTCTTATAATGTGGCGACCAGAACTGCACACAATACTCCAAGTGCGGCCGCACTAGAGTTTTGTACAGCTGCAACATGATGCTGCGGCTCCTAAATTCAATCCCCCTACCAATAAAAGCTAAGACTCCATATGCCTTCTTAACAACTTTATCCACTTGACTGCCTACTTTCAGGGATCTATTGACACATACACCAAGATCCTTCTGTTCCTCAACACTATTAAGAGCCCTACCATTAGCCCTATACTCTACACATTTATTGTTCCTGCCAAAGTGCATTACCTCACACTTTTCCACATTAAACTCCATTTGCCACCTCTCGGCCCAGCTCTGCAACTTGTCCAAGTCACTCTGTAAACTAAAACACCCCTCTTCACTATCTACCACTCCACCAACTTTAGTATCATCTGCAAATTTACTGATCCATCCCTCAATACCCTCATCCAGATCATTTATAAAAATTACAAACAGCAGGGGCCCCAAAACAGACCCCTGAGGCACACCACTCGTCACCGAACTCCACGATGAATATCTCCCATCAACCACCACCCTCTGTCTTCAAAAATGGGTTTTCAGTGGAATGTAAAATCTCACTTACTGACATTAAACTCCATTGTTACTGACTCATTTATCTCAGCTATGTTGCTTTGATCCTCAATTCATTACTGCACTATTTTTATATTGTGTGCAAATTTCTTGGTCACTCTAGCCTTGCATCCAAGTTATTGTTGGAGTCCAGAGCAAAACTCTAGATCTCCACTGCCTCCTTCCAAACACTTGGAGAAACTGTTCTTAAATTCCATTGTTTTTTCCATCTAAGCAATTTGATTTGCCCCTGTTGATTTAATGCTGTTTCATTTTATCTGGTCAGATCATGTGGTATCTGATTCAAAATCCATGTACACAGCAACTACTGTATCTTACCATACACCATATGTATCATTTCCTAAGGAAATCCCATTATGCTTCTTTCAGCTTAATACTTTATGATTTGATAGCTGTACAGAGCATACAAACATAAGGATGGGGACTAGAACATTAAGAGAATGAGGGAATTATAGGAATTGAGGCTATGAATTTAGCCATAAATATTCAAGAGCAGTGGTTCCTTAACTCAGATTCATTTCCTTTCTGTCCCCATTTCTACCAGAATCTGTTTATTTTGATAAGAAATAGTTTAATGTCACCATAACAAGGACATGTATCTGAGGTAATTCTACAATAAATCTATAATATTGGCTTCCTTTTATTTCTGTTACTAATTGAGTGATTTAGCCAATTTGATGAAAATGAACAAACTTTAGTTTTATGTTGCAAATTGTATAATTTATCTTATAATTACTATCAATATTTCAGCAATGTACCAGATGAGAAACCCAAAATCTGTTGTGAAGCGTGATTAGATCTCAACAGTCTTGGAGTTTATTTTATTGAAGTCTATTTTATTTTGACTTTAGTGTGTGGACGCAAGAGCTTTTATCAATACAAAATTTAACAATACAGTTCAATTATAACACATGAACTAGCTTAGCTTTTAAATACCTAAAAATGACAAAGTACAATTCTTAACTGCTAAGCTTTCTCTATTAGTTCCAAATCACTTAAATTTCCTAAACACTTAAATTTCTGTTCACAATTGGTTGGCACCACACATGCTACCTATTTACACTTGGGTTGCCAATTCCAAAGCATCCAGAACACCTAAGACCACAGAGGCCTATTTCTGCTAGCAGGTCCCAAACAGCCTCCAGAAAGAGCAATTGAGAGAATGCATCTTACAGAATCTGGAAGTAATTCCTTACATTTCCCTATAAGCTTAGTTCCTCCCCTTAATATCATATGACTTTGTCAATCAACTTAAATCATTCCACTATGAAACTCTAGGGGAAAAATGAGAACAAAAAATTGCAATAACTCAGATTGAAACAAACACATCACTAGCTAAAAAATCCGTCATTAACCTACATTCTCAGCATGCGAGCCGCCTGGTGTGCAGACAAATTGGCATAATGAGGTTTGTCATGCACGCATCATATCCAAGAACACTTATGTCAGTCTTATTTGACTACAAGCTCAGCCTTGAACCCTAGCTATGACTAACAGCCTATACCCTCATCTTTCCTGTCTCTACATACTCTACAATGTATAGCATGCAAGCAAAACACTTTTCACTGTATCCCAAGAAGCCAGTTTACTATATTTAAGCACACAAACACAATAGTGTGGTTCAGTGCTTCTCTCTTTTAATACCAAGAATTTCTTTTTTCATCAAAGTCATCATAAAGCATCAGCAATTATGTTCTCCCTTCCTTCTTTTCTCTATACTGTTGGTCAGCTGTTTACTCTCTATTTTGCCTCAATTCCAAATCGAAGCTCAATTCTGTTGTCATTTCCATAAGTTAGTTCTGGTAATGTCTGAGAGCTGGACAGTATCCAGAGCATTAAACTTCACATTGAATGCAAACTGGCACAAGCCACTTTGGATTTGTTTTTATTTCTATCAATTCCAACCAATTCTTTTAACACAGTCAGAGTCCTAAAATGTCAAAATAAAGGATCTTTTGGCAGAAGTCATTGCAGGCCACAGCTGAAATAAACGATTCTTCAGTCAAATAGTCATGGGCATTTGACTTCTGATCTTTAGTTAAGCATTCTCCAAGGCAGCCTTCATGACGTGGCAACACAGTTGCTGAGCAGAGACTGATAGCCAAGTTCCACATGAGGACAGCCTCAACCAGGATCTTGGGTTCATATCACACGGTCTGTAACCCCCACAACTTGCAAAATCTCACTAACTGCCCTGTTACCTTTGTGGCTTGATTTCCTGTAAAGACTTGCATTCCAACCATTTTGTAAATTGAGTTTGTGTTTTATATGCTGTTTGTGAACAGAACTCCCACTCAGCTGATGAAGGGGCAGTGCTCCAAAAGCTATGGCTTTTGCTATCAAATAAACTTGGACTTCAATCTGGTGAAGAGACTTCTTACTGTGTTTACCCCAGTCTGACACAGACATCTCCACAAAGTCAGAGACCCATTTCTTTCTCATTCTATAATTTCTTCTTCCTCAATAACTGCACAAATTTGATGCTTTGTATTGGGGTCTTGTACAAATAAGGATGAGCACAACTTGGAGCAGTGCCTTTAAGGGATCAGGAAATTGGCTTCATTAACCTGAACATTACACAAGAGTGGTGGTCATTTGGCCTACTGTCCTTATTCTCACTTTTTCTTACCATTCCCTTACCTTTGTCCCACTTGCCTGTAAGTGTTCCTTTTCAAGTTTATATTCAATTCTGATTGGAAAGTTACTGTTATATCTTTTCCCTTTCAGGCAAAAGATGCGTCTATATGGCTACACAGGAACATGGATAGGTTGAGTGGGTAAGACTAAAAATGAAGTATGATGCGGGCAAGTGGAAAATGATCAATCTTGGCAGAAAGACAAAATTTATCATCTGAATGGTCAAAGATTGCAGAGCTCTTGAGTTGCAGAGGGATCTGGATGTTCTACTGCAGGAGTCACAAAAGATTAGTGCAGAGGTACAGCAAGAATTAGGGAAGCTAATAGAAATGTTATCATTTATTGTAAGGAAAATGGAATACAGAAGGAGGTAATGTTTCAGTTGTACAGGGCACTGAGACCAGATCTGGAGCATTCCAAACATTCAATCTGTATAGAAAACATCTAAATGTCTGAATTGGTGTCATGAAAATGAATGGCCTAGTCATATTATTGCAAGACTATTAATCCAGAAATGCATCTAATGTTCAAATCCTTCTATAGCAAACAGTGGAATTTGAAGTCAATAAAAATATCTGGAATTAAAAATCTACTGATGACCATGAAACCATTGTTAGTTAACAGAAAAACCCATCTGGTTCACTGATGTCCTTTATGGAAGGAAATCTGCCATCCTTACTTGGTCTGGCCTACAGGTGACCCCAGAGCTGCAGAAATATACTTGACTTTCAACTCCCCTCAGGCAACAGAAATGGACAATAAATGTTGGCCATCCCAGGGACACCATGTTGCATGAATGGATAGCAAAAAATGACCCAGAGGATTCTTAGTCCTGGGTTACTGACCATTCCAGTAATAAAAATGGGAGGAACACTCCTGTAGCATCTGCCATGGGAATTGTGGCAAGGTGGTGGTGGGGGAACCATGCAAAGATCCACTGACATCAGGTGGGATTTTCTGGTTTTGCACCAAGCAGGGCTGGAAAGTCCTGCCCAATGTCCTCTAATCTGGAGTGTGACAGATTGAAGCCATACAACTAAAAATTGGGACAAATTAAAGCAGGCTGCACCATCACACAATGTCAACATCTCCCCATATCTGGGAAATTAACAGAACCAAACCAAATTAGCATTAAATCACATGTGAACAGAAGCAGTTGTGTTATGAGCAAACAGACTGGGTGCAGTTTGTTGGTTGAAGCCTAATGAATCTTGGTCAGCTTCAACACTGAACTTCCCACAGCAAGTTCCTCAGGTGTGGGAGGCAGGTCAAGCTACAGGGTGGGAGAGGAGATGAACAAGCAATGACCTGTGTTCTTCTGGAGCCAAAATGCTTGTTTTGCCCATTTATTCATTGTATTTTGCAAGTGTCCTATAGCCAGTGTATGACAACAGTTTGCATGGTAGAGCAACAGACTAGCAGGCTCCTTAACCTCTTTAGAGGACTATATAGTGGGTTTACACAACTTATTGTCCCTATGAGCAAAGCAATCAAAAGGGAATTTCTCCCCAGTGAGAAGGGATACATATCATGCAGTGACTATCACAACCAGCTCAGCCCCAAGACTGACTCCTGATGTCACTTTTTTTTTTAAGCAACACAGCACGGGAAACAGGCCCTTCGGCCCAATGAGCCCGCGCCGCCGTCATACTATATAGTAGCAAATCCATTATCCTATTTTAATATTCCTATATAATAATATATATATTATTCCTAATATGGAAAATTCTCACCATAGGGACAATTTGTTTCCCAATCAGCCTAAGAGCGAATTTTTGGGTTGTGGGAGGAAACCAGAGTGCCCGGAGAAAACCCACGCAACCACAGGGAGAACGCGCAAACGCCCGCAGACACCGGCCCAATTCCAAGTGTTTGCACAGCCACATCGATAGTCTCTGAGCTGTCATGGTGCTCTTCAGATGGTCCACATAAAGCACTCATTTACAACATGAGGTACCAGGCAACCCATGAATCAACATCCAAGAGCCGTACCCGCACCACCTGCCGAATGCATGCTCAATGTTGGTCAAGTATGGACCGAATTACCTGTGGAAAAAAGCCGTAGTTAAACAGTCCTAATATATCCCTCTATCTGCATACCGCTCATGTGGCTGTCCAAGAGACCCTTAAACAGCCCCAGCGTGCCTGCTCCCACCACCTTACTCGGCAGTGCATTCCACACCCCCACTACCCTTTGTGTGAAAAACTGCCCTCTAATATTCGTCCTATACATAGCCCCCCTCACCCTATGGCCATGACCCCTCGTCCTATCCATTTCTAAAGGTGGAAAAAGTTTACCTCCATTTACTCTATCTATACCCCTTATAATCTTATACACCTCTATGAGATCCCCTCTAAGCCGACGTCTTTCAAGGGAAAACAACCCCAGTCTATCTAATCGTTCCTCATAAGACAGTCCTTCCATACCAGGCAGCATCCTGGTAAACCTCCTCTGCACTCTCTCCAAGGACTCCACATCCTTCCGATAGTACGGCGACCAGAACTGGACGCAGTATTCCAAGTGAGGCCTAACCAAAGTTCTATACAACTGCAACATCAAACTCCTACTCTTGTATTCTATACCCTTTTCTATGAAAGCTAACATACTATACGCCTTCTTTATCACCTTCTCCACCTGTGAGGACACCTTCAGAGACTTGTGAACCTGCACCCCCAAGTCTCTCTGCGTCTCTATGCTCCGTATAGTTTTACCTTTTATCCTATAACTCTCTTCTACATTTTTCCGGCCAAAATGCATCACCTCGCATTTATCCGGATTAAATTCCATTTGCCATCTATCTGCCCAGTCTACCAACCTGTCTATGTCCTGTTGTATTGCCTGACACTGCTCTTCTGTACCCGCCAATCCAAGCATCTTGGTGTCATCAGCAAATTTGCTGATCTCACCACCTACCCCTACTTCCAAGTCGTTTATGTAGACCACAAATAGAAGAGGACCTAGTACTGAGCCTTGTGGCACTCCACTAGTGACAGGCTTCCAGCCGGAAAAAGAGCCTTCCACTACTACCCTCTGTCTCCTCCTCCCGAGCCAGTTCTCGATCCATCTACATACCCGACCCTGTATCCCATGCGCCTTCACCTTCTCTATCAGTCTACCATGAGGAACCTTGTCAAACGCCTTACTGAAATCCATGTAGACGACATCAACAGCCTGTCCTTCATCAACTGTTTTTGTCACTTCTTCAAAAAATTCCACTAGATTTGTAAGACAAGACTTCCCCTTGACGAAGCCATGCTGCGTATCCCTGATCAGATCGCAGCGCTCCAGATGCTCATACATCCTGTCCCTAAGGATCCTCTCCATTAGCTTACCTATAACTGAAGTCAAGCTCACCGGCCTATAGTTCCCTGGGTGATCCCTCTGACCTTTTTTAAACAACGGTACTACGTTTGCTATCCTCCAGTCCTCTGGGACCTCACCTGTGTCCAAGGAAGAGACAAAGATTTGCGTCAGAGGCCCAGCCAAGTCTTCCCTCAACTCCCTTAGCAGCCTGGGGTAAATGCCATCAGGCCCCGGAGCTTTATATGTCTTTAAGCTGCCTAACAGCCCCAACACCTCTTTCCTCGTAATCCTTATTTCCCTCAACCGATCCTCAACTTTGTCAACATCAGGCACAGACATCTGTCCAGTCTCCTGCGTGAATACCGACGCAAAGTATTCATTCAGGATCTCCCCCATTCCCTCAGGCTCTAAGCATAGATTCCCTCCTCTGTCCCTAAGAGGTCCAATCTTGCCTCTAACCATCCTTTTGCTCCTTACATAGGTGTAAAATGCCTTTGGATTTTCCTTTATCCTACCTGCCAGAGCCACCTCGTGGCCCCTTTTTGCCTTTCTAATACCCCTTTTAAGATCCCGTTACACTTTCTATAAGCTTCCAGCGCTGTCTCAGTCCCTAGTTGCCTAGATCTAATGTAAGCCTCTCACTTTTTCTTGATCAAGTTCTCAATCTCCCTGGTAAGCCACAGTTCTCTAATCCTACCTTTCCCATCCTTCCTCCTTGCCGGCACGTATCTTTCCTGCAGAGAGTTTAGTTTTCCCTTGAAAGACTCCCACATGTACCTCGTCGACCTGCCCTCAAAAAGCTTATCCCAGTCGGTATCTTTAAGATCTTGCCTAATCTGGCCATATCAAGCCCTCCCCCAGTTAAATACCTTCCCTTTTGGGCCTTACTCAATCATATTGAATATTATAACCACTCTTTTTGGAGGGAGTGTCATAATCCAGCAGCTGTCACATACCAAATACCAAAGAAAAAACTTAGCAAGTATATCACAACTATTTACTTTTGTATTTTGACCATGAGAAGACTCATGTACTAAGGGCAGAAGCTACAAATCAAACCTAATGTTGCAGTAGGGAAAGTGTCAGTTTCTCACTCAATTGAAACTTAAAACCTTTCTAACAAAGAAGGCATGTTTCTAGGTCAGCTGAAGGCCGTTTCACTTTGCATCTTCAGATCACTTTTCTCAGCACAGAACAGCAGGAAGTTTTATGTGACCAATCCCCACATTGATGTCTTGAGTAGTTCTCACGTCACATCCATATTCCATTGCCCTTATCCTCCTTTGAATTTTGCCTCAATATAAAAATAATTTACTTTCTCCCTACTGCTTCCTCTTAAAACAATGCCTTATTATCCCTAATGCAAATTTCTATCCAATGCTCGTTGGCTAATAGAAAGTTCAACTTGACTATGCATATTTCAATGCCTGCTTCTCACCTTTGATGTCCTATATCTTGCCAGTCAACCATCTCCAGTTTAATTTACCTACAATAATAAGCTTCCAATAATTTTAATATTTTTTGCCCTCTTCCCTTTCAGGAGTGCAGGAATGGTATCAGTGACAAGGAAGTCCCAATGCTAGGGCAGGATGTAAGTGATCTCACTTCAGATGGCAGTGGAACTTGGGAAGGATGTGAAGGTGATGGCCATTGTCTGATGGAAGCCTGCCCGCAAGAGGCTTCCATCAGATTGAGGTTCCCCCAAGAACCTCAATCACAGTTAGCCATTGATAGCTGCAAGGACAGGGTATCACAATGATTGGCCATCCTTAAAGATAATTAGCGTTGATTGATATTAGGGCCTGGTATCAGGAGATGGGGTGAGGGATGGTCTAATATAGCAGCAGAGATTTAGGTTTTGGAGCTCCTTCCCACCCCCCCATTGGGAGCTACTAGGATCCACCCCACAGCAACAACCTGCCTGTTGAAGTAGGGATTTGCACATGATCTAAATGATTGAATTTATGTCCCAGCCAATGGCTGATCTGTCAATTGCCCACAACTGGCACTTGAACTTGCATTTGAAAGCCTTCCACGTTGCCTTCAAACACCTGCCCTCACTGTGCATTCTTCAGTTCCTGTATTGTCATTTGCCTTCCCCCAAATCAGCTCCTTCTCCTGAGGATTACATTTATTTTCATCTACCAGTACCTTAAAGCTTATTAATTCTGGTCATTGTTCATGAATTGCTTCCAGACTGAAAAGTCAGCCAGCCACCTGATTGGCTCACATTGGTATGAGATGCAAGTTGATAATGGATTAGCAGAAGGGTACTAGCTGGCAGACAAAGTAGGTCAATATCAGATTGAGTATGGCCCCTTTAGAAAGCCTGAGATGCTCCTGGCAAATGCTGCATGCCCCTAGTTCAGTCCTAGTCAATATAGGGGAAATTAAAATCATGCACCACAACCACCTTTTTATTTTTACACCTTGTCAAAATCTGTCAAGATATCTGTTCCTATATCCCCCACTGGCTGTTGGGAGGCCTATAGTGAACCCATAAAATTGTGGCTCCGTCCTTTATTCCTGAGCTCCACCCATATTGTCTCACTTTGAGCTCTCCAAGGTGTCCTCCCATAGTACAGCTGTGATATTCTCCTTAACCAGTGGTGCAACTCCCACTTTTTACATCTCCCTCTATCCCATGTGAACCATTTGTATCTTGGAATGTTAAGATGCCAATCCTGTCCTTCCCTTAACTAAAATTAATGGTACTCCACTACCCCTGGTCTGCTAACTAGTTTTCTCGTTAGTACATTACCTTTAATTGAAGGCACTTCTATTTTAGATGCTAATCTCATGTGGGTGTTTTGTCAAAAGCTTTCTGAAAATCCAAATAAACCACACCATTGGCTCCTCCTCATCAACTCCTGCTGCACCCTTGAGGACTTCCAGTAGATCTGTTAAGCATGATTTCACTTTCATAATTCATACTGACTATCCAATTCTATCACTATTTACCAAATGCTCTTCAATGAAATCTTTGATAATGGACTCCAGAATTTTCCCACTACTCATTTCCCCCAAAAGCCCTGTTTTCTCTGCCTTTATTTTTAAATAGTGGGATTACATTAGTTACCCCCAATCTGTAGGAACTATTTCAGAGTTTATAGATTTTTGAAAGAATACCAATATATCAATTATTTCTACAGCCAATTTCTTAAGTACACTGGGATGTAGATAATCATGTCCTGGGAATTTATTGGTCTTCAGTCCATCATTTTCCCCAACACCATCTCTACTACTGGTTTCCTTCAGTTCTTCATTCACTAAACTGTGCACCCCAACATTTCTGGTGCATTATTTGTGCCCTTTGTGAAGGCAGAAGGGATGTACGTAGTTGGTCAGCCATTTCTGTTCCCCATTTCATATTCCCTATTTCTGACTATAATGGACTTACATTTGTCTTCAAACTTTTCTTCACATGCCTAAAGAGACTTTTACAATCAAATTGTGTTTCCTACAAGTTTACTCATACACTCTTTCCCTTTATAAAATCAATCCCTTTGCCTTCCCATGCTGATTTCTAAATTGGTCCCAATTCTCAGTTTGGAGTTTATGACCAATATTCCTCAGATTTAATATCTAATTTTTGTAAACTATTGTTTGGTCACCTTTCCCATTTTATTTTTGCACCAGACAATAATCAATCTTTGGATCTCATCCACATGCTCACCAAATGTTTACCATTGACTATCCATCATAATCCCTTGAAATAATGTTTCCCAGCCTCATTATAATCAACTTGCATCTCATACCATCATTAGGATTCAGGCTCATGACTCTGAATCAACTATGTCACTTTCCATCTTGAAGAAGAGTTCTGTTATGTGGTCACTCATCCAAGTAGTGTCACACAATTAGGCTGTCAATTTTCCTTTTTCATTACACAATACACAGTCTAGGATGGCATATTATCTAGTTGGTGCCTCAAACTGGTCTAACAAAATCATCCTGTATACTCTCCAGGAATTTTTCCTCTACAGTTTTGTGGAGAATTTGTTTCACCCAATCCATCACTCTTGCACTTGCAGCCCTCCATTGACTTCAGGCACTCCATTTTAAAATCCTAATCCTTCAGTGACAGTACAGTGATGGCATCAGTGATTAGCACTACTGCCTCACAGCACAAAGGATCCAGATTTAATTCCAGCCTTGAATGACTGTGGAGTTTGCAGTGCCTGCATGCATTTGCTTCAGTTTTCTCCCACAGTCCAAAGATGTACAGACAGATCATGCTAAATCACCCATGTGGCTCAACATGTGTCGGTTAATGGGATTAGGAGTGTAAATACATAGAGTGGACCTGGGTAAGGTGCTCTGTCAGAGTCAGTGCAGACTCAATGAGTTGAATGGCCTCTTTCTGTAGGGATTCTCAGATTTGCATTTCTCCATAGCTTTGCCCCTCATAATCTCATCTAGTCTATCAATAATCTCAGATATCTGCACTCTTCCAGTTCCAGCCTCTTGATCATTTCCAATTTTCATTACCTTTCAAGTGAAAACTGTACCTTAAGACTTCTGGTTTCTAAACCCTGAAATTCCCTCCTTAAATCATATCTCCCATCTTCAAAACACTCCCAAAAGCCTTATGTTTCTGACCAGGTTTGTACAGCCAACTGAAATAATATCTCCTGTAACTCTCTACAAAGGATATTTTAAGTGATAATGAGGTGGTTATGCTAACATTGGACTGGGGTGGGCACAGCAAAAAGTCTCACAATACCAGCTAAAAGCCCAACAGGTTTATTTGTTATTACAAGCTTTCAGAGCACTGCTCCTTCACCCTGCACACACCTGATGAAGGGACAGCATTCAAAGCTCATGATTCCAAATAAACATATTATGTCTCCCTTACAAGGTTTTGCTATCTCTTTTTCAGTCCTTGTGCACATTAACCCAATCATACAGCACCATGTACCTTTCTCCAATTGCTGGCAGGGGTGTTGTCAAACTTCCCCATAGTTTGAACCTAGAATCTCCTCCCCATCAAGCCTATTCCCAAACTCCTCCCATTAAACTAGGGCTCTTTTACTCCGTAGTGAAGCTGAACACTTCCCCTCGCTCTTTACCTTCTTGTGGGTAGATATAGAACATAGAACATAGAACAATACAGCACAGAACAGGCCCTTCGGCCTTCGATGTTGTGCCGACCAAAATAAAAAGCAATGCCCCTCCAACCTAAACCATTCCCTTCTCTTCCATATACTTATCAATTAACCTCTTAAACGCCACCAAACTTGGCGCATCTACACCAGCTGCAGGCAGGGCATTCCACTCCCTAATCACTCTTTGAGTAAAGAACCTACCTCTGATATCCGTCCTATAACTCATACCCCTTATTTTAAAGCTGTGTCCCCTCGTGCTAGCTTTCTCCATCCTAGGAAAAAGGCTGTCACTGTCCACCCTATCTAAACCTCTAATCATCTTATATGCTTCAATAAGATCCCCTCTTAGCCGCCTCCTTTCTAACGAAAACAACCTCAAGTCCTTCAACCTCTCTTCATAGGACCTGCCCTCCATACCAGGCAACATCCTGGTAAACCTCCTCTGTACCCTCTCCAATGCCTCCACATCTTTCTTATCATGTGGCGACCAGAACTGCACACAATACTCCAAGTGCGGCCGCACTAGAGTTTTGTACAGTTGCAACATGATGCTGCGGCTCCTAAATTCAATCCCCCTACCAATAACAGCTAAGACTCCATATGCCTTCTTAACAACTTTATCCACTTGCCTGCCTACTTTCAGGGATCTATTGACACATACACCAAGATCCTTCTGTTCCTCAACACTATTAAGAGCCCTACCATTAGCCCTATACTCTACACATTTATTGTTCCTGCCAAAGTGCATTACCGCACACTTTTCCACATTAAACTCCATTTGCCACCTCTCGGCCCAGCTCTGCAACTTGGCCAAGTCACTCTGTAAACTAAAACACCCCTCTTCACTATCTACCACACCACCAACTTTAGTATCATCTGCAAATTTACTGATCCATCCCTCAATACCCTCATCCAGATCATTTATAAAAATTACGAACAGCAGGGGCCCCAAAACAGACCCCTGAGGCACACCACTCGTCACCGAACTCCACGATGAATATCTCCCATCAACCACCACCCTCTGTCTTCTATCTGCCAGCCAATTCCTAATCCAATTAGCTAAATCACCCTCTATTCCACACTTCTGCATTTTCTGTAGAAGTCTTCCATGGGCCACCTTATCAAACGCCTTACTAAAGTCCATATATACTACATCAACCGCCTTACCCCCATCCACCTCTCTGGTCACTTTCTCAAAAAACTCAATGAGGTTAGTAAGCATGACCTACCCTTCACGAAACCATGCTGACTATCCCCAATCAATTCATTTCTCTCTAAATAACTATAAATCCTATCCCTAATAATTCTCTCCAATACCTTGGCCACAACAGAAGTAAGACTCACTGGCCTATAATTCCCTGGAAGGTCTCTCTTCCCCTTCTTAAACAATGGGACCACATTCGCTATCCTCCAGTCCTCCTGAACCACACCCGTAACCAACGAGGACCTGAAGATCAGAGCCAGAGGCTCTGCAATCTCCTCTCTTGCCTCCCAGAGAATCCTAGGGTAAATCCCGTCCGTCCCAGGGGACTTATCCAACTTCAAACCCTCGAGAATTTCTAACACATCCTCCCTATCTACTACAATACTCCCCCATTTGCAACCCTGTACCTCAGTGCTCTCCACAGCTACATTTCCAGCACTCTGCGTGAATACCGAAGAGAAATATTTATTCAGTGCCTCACCAATCTCTTCAGGCTCCACGCACACCTTCCCACTGCTGTCTATGACTGGCCCTAATCTTGCCCTAACCACTCTTCTATTCTTAACATATCGAAAGAAAGCTTTAGGATTCTCCTTAATCCTATCAGCCAACATCTTCTCGTGTCCCCTCTTAGCTCTCCTCAATTCACTTTTTACCTCCTTCCTGGCTAATCTATAGCTATCCATTGCACTATCTGAGCCTTCAAGCCTCATCCTGACATAAGCCTCCTTTTTCTTCTTAACCAGCAAATCAACTTTTTTCGTACACCAAGGCTCTCTTACTCGACCATTTCTCCCTGCCTGACAGGGACATACTTATCAAGGACTCGCAGCAGCTGCTCCTTGAATAAGCTCCACATTCCAGATGTTCCCAGTCCCTGTAGTTTCCTAGTCCAATCTATGCACCCTAATTCTCTCCTGATGGCCTCATAATTACCCTTCCCCCAGCTATAACTACTGCCCCCAGCTTCATACCTATCCCTATCCATCACTAAGGTGAATGTAACCGAATTGTGGTCACTATCACCAAAATGTTCACCAACTTCCAAGCCTAACACCTGGTCTGGCTCATTGCCCAGCACCAAATCCAATGTAGCCTCACCTCTAGTTGGCCTCTCTACATACTGAGTCAAAAAACCTTCCTGCACACTCTGTACGAAAACTGACCCCTCTAACGAGCTCGAGCTATAGCTATTCCAATCAATATTAGCAAAGTTAAAGTCCCCCATCACAATTACCCTACTACTTTCACTCCTAATCAGAATTGACTTTGCAATCCTTTCCTCAACCTCTCTAGAACTATTAGGAGGTCTGTAAAAGACTCCCAACAGGGTGACCTCTCCTCTCCTGTTTCTAATCTCAGCCCATACTACCTCAACAGACAAGTCCTCATCAAACTTCTTTTCTATCACCGTGATACAGTCTTTGACCAATAACGCCACTCCTCCCCCCCTTCTACCTCCTTCTCTACTCCGACTAAAGCATTTGTACCCCGGAACCTGCAACATCCATTCCTGTCCCTGCTCTACCCAAGTCTCTGAAATGGCCACAACATCGAAGTTCCAGGTACTGGTCCAAGCTGCAAGTTCCTCCCCCTTATTGCGAATACTCCTTGCATTAAAGTATACGCATCTCAAACCATGCCCCACCCCACCCGTACGCCGCTGTGTTTTACAACTCTCTTCTATAACCCCCTTACTCTCATCCCTCTCAGCACCCCAACTACTTAGGATCCCACCCCCCCGAATCAGTTTAAAGCCCCCATCATAGCCTTAGCAAATTTTCCCCCCAAGATATTAGTCCCCCTCTGGTTCAGGTGTAGACCATCTCTCTTGAAGAGGTCCCACCTATCCCAGAATGAGTCCCAATTGTTAAGGAACCTGAACCCCTCCCTCCTGCACCATCCACGCAGCCATGAGTTCAAACTATCCCTTTCTCTGTTCATCTCTAAACTATCTCTTGGCACAGGCAAGAGTCCAGAGATAACCACTCTGCCTGTTATGGACCTAAGCTTCCACCCTAACTCCATAAATTTCTGTTTAATATCCCCTTCCCTTGTCCTACCTACATCATGTGTCCCCACATGAACAATGACTTGGGGCTGACTCCCCTCACCCTTAAGAATCTTAAAAACCCGATCTGCAACATCCTGGACCCCAGCCCCTGGGAGGCAACACACCAGCCCTGAGTCCCGTTTATTACTATTTACCCTCCTATCTGTCCCTCTAACTATGGAGTCTCCTATAACTAGGCCTAATCTCTTATTCCCCCCCACCCACCTGAGCATTCTCAGCAGGCTCACCCCCAGAGACCTGCTCCCTTTGGTCAGCTCCAGTTGATTCTTCCTCAACTGTAGCCTCCAAGACAGAAAATTTATTTTGGAGGGGAACAGCCCCAGGGAATTGTCTCCCCGATTGCTTCTTACCCCTCCTCCTAATAGTTACCCAATTATCACTTTTAGGAGTTACAATCTCTTTGTTACTCCTGCCTATATCCTCCTCAACCTCTCGAATTACCCTGAGTTCCTCTAATTCCAGCTCCAGCTCCTTAACACGATCCTCAAGGAGCTGCAAATGTGCACACTTCCTGCAGGTGTAATCAGCAGGAACACTACTGGTGTCCCTCATCTCATACATACTGCAGGAGGTGCAACGTACTACCTGCACTGCCATCACTGTTACTTTAATTTCCAGGAGAGAAAAAAAACTTCTCACACACTTTTATTATTAGGTTAGAGGAGTGGGGAGGGTGGGATACTCTACCTGTGTAGAGTATCGGGTTACCTCTCTGGACCAATTTATAGAGTCAGAGAGAAAAACTACAACTACCGGCAGCCCCTAGTGACGACTTCCGGTTTCAAGTTAGTTTAAATAAAAAACGGCAAAAACTACTCCTGCTCGCTGTTTTAAACAAAGAGAAAAGTTAAAAAACTACTTAACAATCGAACTTCTCGCTCTCCCAAATCGCTGCCTCTCCATGCTGCTCCAATGGAACAATGAGGCCGATACCCAGAGGTTAGTACTTATATAGCTTAAAAACTACAACTACTGGCAGCCTCCTAGTGACGACTTCCGGTTTCAAGTTAGTTTAAATAAAAAACGGCAAAAACTACTCCCGCTCGCTGTTTTAAACAAAGAGAAAAGTTAAAAAACTACTTAACAATCGAACTTCTCGCTCTTGATCATATACTTCTCGTATATGATCCTCAATACCCTGCTGACTGTCATCGGAAGCCTTGTTGTACTCGGTGAAGTCGGCGGCTTTCAGTACCTCAGCGCTGTTCTGGGGTAATGATGTAGAGATGCCGGCATTGGACTGGGATAAACTCAGTAAGAGATCTGACAACACCAATTTTAAATCCAACTGATTTATTTGATAGTAAACTTGCAAGCTTTCTGCCTTTGTAGCCTTCGTCAGGCGAATGAGCTTTGATGGCTCTATTCTCTCCCCACAGATGCTGTCAAACCTGTTGAGTTTTTCCAGCATTTTCTGTTTTTGTTTCAGAATCCAGCATCCACAGTATGTTGCTTTTACATTGACAAGGTAAAGCATTGCACCCCAACTTGGGCTTGATCTTAGACAAAATGTAAACAAGCACACAGCCATGGAGGGGAGAACAGATCTGAAGACAGCCCTGGAGCAGATGCCTCTGAAAGTAGATGTGAAAAAATAAGCAAAAGTGGCAAGATAGGTAAATAAAAGATATGGATCTCGAGTTTTATAAATAGGGGAACAAATTCCAAAAGCAAGGAAGTTCTGTTGAACAAGAATAAAATCCAGCCTCAACTGGAGTATTGTATCCAATTCTGGACACCAAAATTTAGGAAGAGCGTGTGGAAAAATATTCCAAAAATGGTTTCAAGGAGGAGAAGCTCCAGTTAAGTGAGTCATTTGGAGAATGTGAGGCTATCCTGCTCAGTAAAGAGAATATTTAAGAGATTTGATAGAGGTGTTCAAATCTTCGGTGGATAGGAAGAAACTATTCCCATTGGTGAAGCGACAAGAACCAAAGGATACCATGTTAAGGTTATAGGCAAAAGAAACAATGATTATATGAGGAAAAATTTGCTTTGTAGCATGTGGCTAGGATCTGGATTTCTCTGCCTGAGAGTATGGATGAGGAAGATACAATTGAGGTCTTTAAAAGAGAATTGGATAAATATCAATCAATCCTACCAATCTTAAGACAAGGACCTCAAATTTCAGTTTTTTACGCACTAAGTGTAGTAGGGCAAATTCTGGGAGCGTAGGCTTACAACAGCAGATTAGAGTCCAACCAGTTTATTTGATAGTAATCTCACAAGCTTTCGAAAACGATGTTCCTTCATCAGGTGTATGGAAGCTTCTGATCAGAGAAGGGCATATAAAATCACACACAGTTTACAGAATACTAATTAGAATGCAAGTCTTTACAGCTAACCTGCTATTCAAATCTTAAAGATGCAGATAATCTGAGTGGAGATAGCATTAGCATAAGTTAAAGAGATGTGCATTGCCTCCAGACAGGACAGTAAGTCAGATTTTACAAGCCTAGGCAAGTCATGGGGGTTACAGATAGTGCAACATGAACCCAAGATCCCAGTTGAGGCCGTGCTCATGTGTGCAGAACTTGGCTATCAATCTTTGCTCAGCGACTCTATGCTCTCATGTGTCTGAAGGCTGCATTGGAGAATGTTTACCTGAAGATCAGAGACTGAATGCCTGTGACCGCTGAAGTGTTCACCAACAGGAAGGGAACAGTCTTGCCTGGTGATTGTTGAGCAATGTTCATTCATCTGTCGTCCTTCACGACACACGACAGCGCAGAATCGCTGAGCAGACACTGTTAGCCAAGTGTGCTATTATATGCTCTGTCTGAGGCCAGAATTCTCCACTCACCTGACGAAGGGGCAAATCCTGAAAGCTTGTGAGTTCACTATCGAATAAGTTGGTTGGACTTTAACCTGGTGTTGTGAGACTTCTTACTGAAATTGCAAGGATCATAGTTAAATTGGCCAATTACACAGAACCATGTCGAATCAAATATTCGGTTTGGGAAAGAAAACATCAAACTATCTGAATTCAAGCTGTCACAACACAGAAGGCAAAGGCCTAGTGGTATTTTCATGAGACTATTAATCCAGAAACGTAGGTAATGTTTAAACCCAGCAAATGTTGCAATTTGAATTTGATAAAAAATATCTGGAATTAAGAATCTACTGATGACCATGAAACCATTGTTGATTATTGGGAAAAACCCATCTGGTTTATTAATGTCCCTTATGGAAGAAAACCTCCCATCCTTACCTTGTCTGGCCTACATGTGACTCCAGAGCAACTAAGGATGGGCACTGAATGCAGGCCAGCTGGTGAAGCACATGTTCCACAAATCAACTTAAAAAAAGAAGTCACAACACTTTGGCCCAGAGGGTTTCAGTGCTGGATCACTGGTCATTCCAGTAATAAGATATAATGGGAGGAATTCTCTGTCAGGCCCGCCAAGGAAAGTGGGGTAGAGAAAGGGGGATGGAGTGAGGGGTGGACCATACAAAGGTGCATTGACCTCAGATGGGATTCTCTGGTTTTGGGGTGAACATGGCAGGAAACTCCTGCCACTTGGCCTCTATGATCTGGAGTGTGACAGATTGAAGCTAATGCAATTGGAACAGATGTTAAACAGGCTGCACCATCATGCAGTGTCAACAACTCCCCCATATCTGTTAAATTAACTCTCTGGATTAGCTTTGTCCACTCTAATGCATTCTACATGGCTGCAGCCATGGAGAGTTCCAAAATGTGATTTCCAGAAACTTGGTAATTTGATCATACGAGTTCAGTGGAGCAATCACTCTGACCTGACCCATGCCAGGCCGTGGCCCAAACCAAATCCGCATCAGATCACATGTGAACGGAAGCAGTTATATTATGAGCAACAAACAAGCTTGATGCAATTTGTTGGTTAAAGTCTAATGAATCTTGGTCAGCTTCAACACTGAGTTCTCCACAGTAAGTTCCTCACGAATGGGAGAGGAAGGTCAAGCCATGGGGTGGGAAGGGAGGTGTACTAGCAATAACAGTTTAGTTCTTCTGGAGCCAAAATTCTTGTTTTGCCCATTTATTCACAGATTTTGCAAGTCTCCTATAGCCAGTGTATGACAATAGTTTGCATGGTAGAGTGGCAGGAGTTTCCTGCCGTGTTCACCCCAAAACCAGAGAATCCCATCTGAGGTCAATGCACCTTTGTATGGTCCACCCCTCACTCTATCTTCCTTCAGAGGGTTGTCTGACTTTGACATCACATGGGCTTTTCATGTCAGAGTGCCTCCAAAGAATGCCTCCCCAATTTTCAACACATAAACACTCACTTTCCCCAAAAGCAAAGCAGCCAAAAGAGAACTTCTCCCTTTTGACGAGTAATATAGCTAATTCAAACATGCAATGACTATCACAACTAGCTCAGTCCCATGAGTGACTTCTGATGTCACTCACTCAACCACCTCAGTCACTGTTTTGAAGGGAGTGTCATAATCCAGTAGGTGATAGTTGTCACACAAACCAAATACCAAAGAGAAACTTTATCACAACTATTTTCTTTTTGTATTTTGACTGTGAGAAGATTTGACCATGCAATTTGTGGCTTTTCAAATTGCAGTAATATTTCCACAAGTCAAACCTACCGTTGGTGTAGGGAAAGTGTGTCACAGAGCTTCTCACTCAACTGTGAAAATTCAAGAAACGTAGAAACAAAACCCTGCTTTCTAACAAAACAGACAAATTTCTAGCTCGGCTGAAAGCTGTTTCACTTTGTGTCTTCACAGCACTTTTCCCAGCATAGAGTAGCATTTCAGGAAGTTTTATGTGGCCATTCCCCACATGGCTCTCACATCTTTTCGAGTAGTTCTCACCTCTTAAATCCATATTCTATTGTCCTTATCCTCCTTTGAATCTTACCATTCCCAGAATATAAAATACTTGATGTGCTCCCTACTGCTCCCTCTCTCAGTTAAAATAATGCCTTATTTATTTATGAACTTTTCCAAGACCCTTTTTATTTTTCTTTGGAAGTTAACAACTGAACATAACAAACCTCATTTATCTCCGAATGCAACTTTCTACCCAAGGCTCATTTACTAATAGAAAGTTCAACTTGGTCATACTTATTTCAAGTGCCAGCTTCTCACAACTTTGACATCCTAAATCTTACAATACACACCAATAAGCCTCCAAAACTATTAAAATTAATGGCCTCTTCCTCACAGAGTGCGGGAATGGTATCAGTGATGAAGATGGCTTTCTTCTCATCTTTTCCAACTGCAAGTGTTCTGCAGTGGGGGCTAGGACAAGATGGATTTCTTGGCTGGGGAAAAGGCCAGGTGGATCTCTGGTGGTGAGGGGAGGGGGAGGGCCAGATAGATCTCTGGTGCTGAGAGGGGGAAGAGCCAGATGGATCTACAAGGGAAAAGCTGGCTCTGTGATGAATAGGGTGGCTCTACTCAAGAGCCAATATAAATATAATGAGCAAAATGGCCACTTTTCATGCTGCCGATACAGACAATTCAGTCATGAGTGAATAACTAATTAAACAAATTCAACCTTTGCTTCCTTCTCATCTTTTCCAACTGCAAGTGTTCTGCAGTGGGGGCTAAGGCAAGATGGATTTCTTGGGTGGGGGTAAGGCCAGGTGGATTTCTGGTGGTGAGGGGCGGAAGGGCCAGATGGATCTCTGGTGCTGAGAGGGGGAAGGGCCAGATGGACCTCTGGTGGAAGGCGTTGGGGGAAGATGGATCTCTGAGGCTGGGATGGCAGATGGATCTCTGGGCGGGGAGAAGGCTTGGTGAATCTCTGGTGGTGAGGGGGATAAGGGCCAAATGGATCTCTAGGGGTGGGGTGGCAGATGGATCTCTGGCAGGCAGGAATGCCAGATGGAATTCTGGGTGTGGAAGGAATTGATGGATCTCTGGTGGGGGTAAGTTTGCAGATGACACTAAAATTGGTGGCATAGTGAAGAAGGTTATCTCCAATTCCGACGGGATCTTGATCAAATGGGTTGGTGGGCTGATGAATGGCGGATGGAGTTTAACTTAGACAAATGTGAGGTGACGCATTTTGGTAGATTGAACCAGAGCAGGACTTACTCAGTTAATGGTAGAGCATTGGGGACAGTAATAAGACAAAGAGATCTAGGGTTACATGTTCATAGCTCCTTGGAAGTGGAGTCACAGATGGACAAAGTGGTGAAGAAGGCATTCAACATGCTTGGTTTCGTCGGTCAGAGCATTGAATATAGGAGTTGAAATGTCTTGTTGAAGTTGTACAAGACACTGGTAAGGTCACACTTGGAATACTGTGTGCAATTCTGGTCACACTATTATAGGAAGGATATTATTAAACTAGAAAGAGTGCAGAAAAGATTTACTAGGATACGACAGGGACTTGATGGATCGAGTTGTAAAAAGAGGCTGAATAGACTGGGACTTCTTTCTCTGGAGCGTAGGAAGCTGAGGGGTGATCTTATAGAGGTCTTTCAAATAATGAGGGGCATAGATCAGCTTGATAGTCAATATCTTTTCCCAAAGGTAGGGAAGTCTAGAACTAGAGGGCATAGACTTAAAGTGGGAGGAGAGAAATACAGAAGTGTCCAGAGAAGCAATTTTTTCACGCAAAGGATGGTGAATGTCTGGAACAAGCTGCCAGAAGTGGTAGTAGAGACAGGTATAATTTTGTCTTTTAAAAATCATTTAGATAGTTACATGGGTCGGAGGGTATAGAGGGATATTTTTTTTTTAGAGCAACACAACACGGGAAACAGGCCCTTCGGCCCAACGAGCCCGCGCCACCGTCATAACTATATAGTAACAATTCCATTATCCTATTCTAATTTTAGGTTATTCCTAAAATGGAAGAGTCTCAATGTAGGGACAATTTGTTTCCCAATCAGCCTAAGAGCGAATTTTTTGGGATGTGGGAGGAAACCAGAGCGCCCGGAGAAAACCCACGCAATCACGGGGAGAACGCGCAAACTCCCGCAGACACCGGCCCAATTCCAAGTGTCTGCACAGCTACAGCGATAGTCACTGAGCTGTCATGGTGCCCTTCAGATGGTCCAGATAAAGTACTCATTTACGACATGAAGCACCAGGCAACCCATGAATCAACATCCAAGAGCTGTCCTCTTGGGCCAAATGCGGGTAATTGGGATTAGCTTAAGGGTTTTAAAAAAAAAGGGCTGCGTGGACAAGTTGGGCCGAAGAGCCTGTTTGCATGCTGTAAACTTCTACGACTCCATGATGGTAGGGGGGAAGGGCCAGATGGATCTCTGGTCAGGGGAGGGCAGGGGGAGGGCCAGATGGATCTCTGGTCGGGGGAGGGCAGGGGGAGGGCAGGGGGGATCTCTGGTCGGGGGGGGGTGGAGAGGGCCAGATGGATCTCTGGTCGGGGGGGGTAAGGGGAGAGGGCCCAATGGATCTCTGGTGGGGGAAAAAAGGGGAGAGAGGCTTGTGATTGGTCTGGGTAGGGTGGAGGTGGGTAAATAAGGGGGACAGTTATGACGTAGTGATGAGGATGATGCCTGTGGAGACCATTTCTCCTGGGCTGCTTTATCTATTTGCAGCCAGAAAGCAAAGTGACAGCAGCGAGATTTTCAGTTTTTTTTTCAAACTGCGCACACGCAGGTCAAAGCTCCAATCGGAACAGCAGCATTTCAGGTGCAATAAGCCCTGCCCACAGAGCGATTGGGACCTACGATTTTTTTTCAACCTAAGTGCATATGGGAGTGCCTGAGAGCAGGTTTCCAAGTCAGATCTGAACTGCGCCCAGATTCAGTACTTAGAATAAAAATTGTAACATCAGGCCCAAAAGACTCAATTTTACCACAAACTGGTGCAAAAGTGTGATAAAGACAGGCATGAGGCTATTAACGCGATTTGCAAACAACATCCATGCAGACGCCCTCATTATCAAGGCCCAAAAATGATCATGATCCAAATCGCGTCTGAAATGGGTGCAGCGGCTTGCATTTAAATTGAATTAATGAACTACCCGCCCAACTTTAGAAACATTTCCCCCTTTACCATTGTTTTTGCATGTCCAGATTTAGTGCAAAACAGACCCTCACAGCAAAGGTCTGTTTTGGATGCAGCAGCATCTGAAGAGGTAAGTTCAGAGCTTCCAATGGCTCTCTGACTCAGATCGTTGGTGGGGAGGGAGGCATGCCAAATCATTCTCTGGTGCGGGGGCATGTGGAGAAGAGAGGACCGATCATTTTCTGATGAGGGGAGAGGAGAAGGCAGGCAAGATGTATCTCTGGTGAGGGGAGGGAGGAAGCCAGATCGTTGTGTGGTTGAGGGAGGAGGAGAGCAGAGAGAGGCCAGATTGTTGTCTAGTGGGGGGATGGGAGGAGGGCAGATGGCTGTCTGGTTGGTGAGGGAAGGAAGACCCGATCATTCTCTGGTGGGGAGGAGGTGGGGCAAGTGGGGGGCAGGGGAGACAGCTGCCACTCTGCAGGTGATTGGTAGGGGGCAGAGGGTGGCGATCGGTCTGAATAGCGGAGGGAATGTTTGGATAAGAGGGAACAGATATATTGTGGGAATGGGCCGATGTCTGTGGGGGCCTTCGCACCCACTTTTTGCTCCCAGGATGCTTTATCTGCTTTCTGCAGCCCAGGAGTGATGTGACAAGCGTGCGATTTTCAAATTTTTTGTTCTCACTGCGCATGCACAGTTCTGAGCTCCCCCATTGTTTCAGGTGTGATAAGGCCCACCTACAGCCAGATTCAGACCAGCAATTCTTTTCAGGCTAAGTGCTAATGAGAGTGTCTGAGAACAGATTTCCAAATGGGATCTGAATTGTGCTCAGATTCAGCACATAGAATCAAAACGTTAAAATTAGAATCAAAATGTTAAAATCAGGCCCAAAGGTCCTTAACTTCCTCAGTGTGGCAATCAGTGATGGAGTGCGTTCCATAACGACTCACACGCCTGAAACAGGAACCTCCCAAAATCCTACACTGAGAAGCCTGGTGGTTATGGCCCAAAGAGTTTCAATTGATTTTAAGTCTAGTGGCTTATATGTACAAACAAGAACAAGTAATCACTTTAACATCGATGTTTAATTTGTGGCCTTGGCTGTAGCTGCAAATACTTCTTAAAGATATTCAAAGTGTTGCCCACACATTCCATCTCTGGCCCTCAAACTCAATTTCAGGAGATTCAATGGGGGGATTTTACCAACTTTCCTGTCACTAAACCATCAAATCCTGATCGAGGTCAATGGACCTTTCCATTGTGCACCTCTCACCTGCTCCGATTCCCATGGCGGCCAGAATGAGAAAATTCCAGCTATTGTATCTGGTCCAACCTTTACACAGAATAAGAAACTTCCACATTTCAGAACTGTAAAGTTGTTTTCCCTCTTGTAACTCACTCGTTTCACTGGGATCAAACCTGGACGAGCCGTGATGTGGCAATGCTCATGTTTTTCATAATTTCCAACAGTTTAATCATGCCCAGGCCTTTCTTTGTCTATGTAAAAGAGCTCACGACATTCAACTATTGTATTTTACTTTGCTGCCATTTCGATAAAAAAATAATGAATTCTGAGGATTGGTCAAATTACAGCAAATATACCACAGTAATCTGAATATTAACAGTGTGAAGAAAGATAGCCAGAAAGACGGCTTTGGAAAAATGTTTTGTTACCAAAGTGATTTTATACAATTGTAAGTTATGGAACAAGACAGACATAAACAGGTTATTGAAGCTGATGGATCATAGATGTGAGGTTAAATGGAGACTTGGACAGAAGCAGGAGCTACATTTATACACAAAGGAATGCACATATTTGGAATTATAAATATGTATCTAGTCTTTATCCCAAATAGGGGTCAATTCATAGGGTTTGTGGCATTTTTTCAGTGGTGGGGTAACTCTACATACCGTGAAGAGCCATCAGTTAATTGGAGGTGATGATCTCCAGGCGGAAATCACAATCAGAGACTGAAGAACCCACAGGTGGGGACGCGGGCTGGGAAGGTCCTACATTTTAAAAGTATTTTTGTGAATATTTCTTGGCCCAGTTCCTGAGGTTTCTTCTTGGCTGAGCAGTGAGAATCTCTCTCAATGGAATGTCAGAATGGCAGTGTCAGGAGCCTGGCTTAGAACAGCAAAAACACCGGTGACCAATTAGAGTTCAACACCCAACCTGTTTATCAATTGTTGAAAGGGGAGAACTGTAGTTAAAATGGGGTCCACCAGTCAAAGACATTCCACACAGGATAAAGGTAGTGCTCGTATGATACCATACAGAAGTAGAACATAGAACATAGAACATTACAGCACAGAACAGGCCCTTCGGCCTTCGATGTTGTGCCGACCAAAATAAAAAGCAATGCCCCTCCAAACTAAACCATTCCCTTCTCTTCCATATACTTATCAATTAACCTCTTAAACGCCACCAAACTTGGCGCATCTACAACAGCTGCAGGCAGGGCATTCCACTCCCTAATCACTCTTTGAGTAAAGAACCTACCTCTGATATCCGTCCTATAACTCATACCCCTTAATTTAAAGCTGTGTCCCCTCGTGCTAGCTTTCTCCATCCTAGGAAAAAGGCTATCACTGTCCACCCTATCTAAACCTCTAATCATCTTATATGCTTCAATAAGATCCCCTCTTAGCCGCCTCCTTTCTAACGAAAACAACCTCAAATCCTTCAACCTCTCTTCATAGGACCTGCCCTCCATACCAGGCAACATCCTGGTAAACCTCCTCTGTACCCTCTCCAATGCCTCCACATCTTTCTTATAATGTGGCGACCAGAACTGCACACAATACTCCAAGTGCGGCCGCACTAGAGTTTTGTACAGGTTCATGTAGGGTTCATGTAGGGTTCAATGTAGGGTTCATACTTAAAGAACACAGAGATTTTGGTTGAGAAGTTGAATCCTTATTATCCTTGTAAATTATTTCTGCACTCCCGCTTGGTGCTTCTATATCCTTTTTATAATGTGGTGACCAGAACCATACACAGAGCTCCAAGTGTGGTCTGAACATGCTTTGTACAGGTTTAACTGCAATTCTTTAATTTTCAATTCCAATTCTCGAGAATTAAACCCTAATGTTTGATTTGCTCGTGTAACAGCCTTAACACTTTGGTCACCAATAATCTGAGACTTCTTTGCATTTCAGCCTCACTTAGATTCTTATTATCCATCTTTTATATGATCTTATGATTCAGAACAAACTGTAATAACACACACTTATCAATGTTGAAATCAATTTGAAAAACTTCTGTAAATTTATCAATGTTTTCTCCTCATTTGTTTCAGTCCCCCTCAATATCAACAATGCTGCTCAATGTTGTGTCACCTGCAAACGTGGAAATTGAGTTGTTGATTTCATCCACATTTTACTGTCCCCTCAGTTTGTTCTTCATTGTGAATATTGTTCATGTTGTTAATATGATTTGGGAACGACAATGTTCCAGCATTGGTCCTTGTGGGAACCACTTTCCACTTGCTGTCAACCTGAGTGGTTACACTATATGCCAACTCCCATTTTCCGATCTTGCAGTCAGCTCTCCGTCCATTCCATATTGCCAGGGGAATATACCACGGAGATCATTGAGCAATATGTTTGATTGGTGGCTGGATGGATGGAGATAAAGAGATGTGGGAATAGCAGAAACACACAGGATGATGACTATTGATCATTGAATGAACTGGATGGGCTGCACAACCTATTTCAGAATGTTTGCTCACACTCCATTTTTAAATTTACACTTGACCAAAATCTGTAGATACGACGAAAATTTGGATTCGCATTTTCAGAGCCCTTTGGATATGTGTGTTTGACAGAGTTGAGCTGGACAGAAACAATAACTTTGCTACCCAAGCAGGTTAAAACTTTTCAACTTTCATCCCATCATTTAATGAATTTCTGGATGACAGTGAAGGGATATTTCACAGCATTCATCACCTCCTCTCTAAACCTCCTCTGTGTGACTGCGTAAATAAATGTGTTGGTGCAGGAACTGGATAACTGAAGCATTGATCCCATCATATCTGCCACAAGGTCAGGAGTTGTCCACATATTAAATCTTCCAGTAATCCGCTGAACTGATAGATATACAACACGTGTCATCCATAACAGGATAAAACTGCTCGATATGGTAAAGAGTAAAATGATAGATCTTCTCCGATTCTGCATTTCTGAATCATTCTGCTCCTCCCTATTTTGCTGTCCCCTCAGTTTCCTGCGGATCACACTGGCCAGCAGTATGTGCCTGACAGTGAGGGCATTGAGCAGCAGTATCAGCATGAAGGGGAGCACTGGAGTTAAAATGCGGTCCACCCAGTCAAAGACCTTCCACGCAGGATAAAAGTAGTACTCATATGATACCATGCAGTAATAGGGGTCAAACTTAAAAAACACCGGAATTTTGGTTATTAAACACAGTAAACTCACCATTGTGATAACGATGGCTGCTGTTTTCTCAGTGCAGTATTTCATCTTCAATTTCTGGAAGCAGATGGCCACCATTCGTTCAAAGGTGAAGGCAACTGTGAGCCAGACAGAGCTGCTAACAACTGCTGCAGCAATGAATTCTCTGATGCCACAGGCATGACGAGAGAAAAAGAATACAGTGTTCAATCTGAAGAGATCAATTTTCTGCTGCATGACCTGAATAATGACAACCAGCAGATCAGCTACAGCCATCGCCACCAGATACCTAGTGACACCTTTGGATAGACCACACTTCCCTCGAGATAGAGTCACAATCGCAACTATGTTAGCTGTAAATTTAAAACAGATGGGTGAAACAAAGTTATCCAGTGAGAAAAAGCAAAGATATGAAGAGCAAGGAGAGAAACTGTTAAAAATTACAGATTTACAACTAATATTAAAGAAACAGAGTGAAGCCTGTCACCGAATAGGTCAGCAGATACCTTTCTCAATGAACAAGGAGAATGTCATTAGTGTAGAGATATCATAAATGAAATCAGGTTAAATTCACCAAAACCAGACTCACTGGTGAGACCGGTCGGTTTTCTATATGGAGTATCAGTTCCCTTGTTTGAAGATTAGACCTGATTCACTGTTCAATCTATTGTATAATCTGCAGGAGCCCTCTGAATTTGGACTATAATAGTGAGCATGTGGATAACTCATGAATCCAATAATGAGATCACAGCTCAATCAATTCTTTCAGAGCATTCTGGGAAGGTGGAAAATGGTACGGCAAATAATTTACATTCTGTTCACCACAGAATACACCCTCACTATCAACTCCAACAAAACAGTGATGCACAACACTAAGACTCAGCTTGTGTTTGTTAGCTGAGTCTCAATGGCAGCACACATACATTTGAAACTGGGAATTGTGGGTTGAGGGGAGCAGGAGGTGGCTCCCAGAGACAAGGTGAACTGTAGAAGTCATGATGGGAGGGGACTACATGAATATGAGAGTTCAGGGCGAGGACAGTCAGAATTCCAGGTTCATTTCCCAGGTTTGATTGGTTTCCGTGCATTCTCTTCATGTCTGAGTGAATTTCCTCTGAGTGCTCTGGTTTCCTCTCACAGTCCAGAATATGTGCTGGACAGGTGCATTGGTCATGCCAAGTTCCTCCTCAGTGTACATGAACAGATGCTGGAGTGTGATGACTGGGGGATTTTCACAATAATCCCATTGCAGTGTTAACGTAAGCCTACTTGTCACATATATAAATAAACTTAAAAATGAACTTAAACATCAGGGCACAGTAGACGAGATGGAAAAGTCTCAACAGTGATTTCATTTCAAAGATACTTTATTGCATGCAAAGACCTTTAGGATGAACTAAAGTTGTGAAAGATATTCGACAAATGCACGTTCTTTCTCATCCAAAGTGCATTGGCCAGAGATAGTGAACAATTCAAAGACATTGGGAGGACATCTTCCCACTTGTCCAATCATTTCAGGAAACTGCATCCACTAATATAGGTGTATATATATATAGAGAGAGAAAGAGAGAGACAGAGGGAGAGATGAAAAATACAATGTACCCTCACTGAAACCTGGATAAAGTCAAACAGATCCTGAACATCAATAAACACATTGTTAGTTAATACCTGAAATAAAACACTGCTTGGAATAAAATAATGATCAACATGATTGGAAATAATAAGTTCATACATATGACTGCGTAACATGCCCAACACCAACAGGTTCCACTATCAGAGCAGTCAAACCAGCAATGGTTATAATAACTTACATAGAACTCCAACCACTCCAAGGATGCGATAAAAAATTGGTTCAACATCAAAGAGCAGAAATAATAGAGCCTCTACACCCATGTTTTTGGTGAACTCTATCGTTCTTTTGTTTTCATTCACTCACTTAGTGGAACCCTTTATTAATACAGGTGAGTGACATCCACTGAGACCATAGGGCTTACGTAAGTATTGTTATTAGTTTCAGTAATTGGCGTAAACGGATTAGATATGCATGAAACCTTGATTAAAGAAAAACAGAATTATGCTATTTACACTTGATAAACACTAGCACAATCACTGGAGCAGAAACATCATGAAACTGGCTACAGAAAAGAGATCATTCGACATCTCTTACCTGCTCTGTCAGATGGAAGAATGATCCATTTATACCCATTTCCCTTTCCTTTCCCCATATTTTTCTCCTGTGAAAAACCTTGAATAGATTCACTGTCCATTTGGTTTCTGTTAAAGGAAGAAAGGACAATTGGGAATGGTCAGGAAATCACTTTTCAATCCAGACAGGAAGGTGCTGAGTGTGGAAGTGACATTCAAGGGTTTACATGTTTCCATGTTAACAAGCTGGGTCGTATTTGAGCAGATTGCTGGAAATTAAATGGGAGTCCAATCGAAGGGGCAGAAAATTCTAAAGAATTCTCATGAGAAACACACTCCTTGCCAAAACACTGAATGCTGAATAAACATTTATTCCCATCCCAAGCTGGTCAAGAGAAAGTGTTGTTGAACTGATCCATTGCAATCAGTGTGGTGTAGGTACACCCACATTGCTGTTAGCGAATGAGTCCCAGGATTGTGACCCAGCGACAGGACTAGAATGCCAATATATGTCTAGGTCAGGATAGGAGTAACAGAGATAAATATTCAGGTGGTAGTGTTCTCAGGTATCTGCTGCCCTCTGTCCTTACAGATGGTAGGGTTACAGGTTTGGAAAATGTTGTCTATGAAGCCTTAGTGAGCCTTTGCTTTGCATCCTGTAGATGGTACTCACAGCTGCCACTTTTAATTGGTGGAGGCAGTGAATGTTTATGGAAAGTGTTAGCAATCAAATAGACTGCTTCATTCTGGATGGCATCAAGCTTCTTGAGTAATGTTGGAGCTGCACAGATAAGTGGAGAGTACTTATCACACTCAGCACTTGTGCCTTGTAGACAGTGAACAAGTTTTTGGGAGTAAGCAAGATGAATTACTCCCTGCAGGACTCCTAGCCTCTAACCCATTCTTTTATCCATTATGTATTGAAATGTCAAATCCAGTTCAGTTTCTGATCAATGATAATGCCAGAATGTTAACAGTGGGATATCCAGCAATGATAATGCCATTGAATGTGAAGGGTAGCGGTTAGATTCTCTCTTGTTGTCGATAGTCATTGCCTGACACTTCTGTAGTGTAAATATTATTTGCCATTTGTTAGCACAACTCTGGATGTTGTCCAGGAAGGTCAGCAATGACACGGCTGAAGATGGTTGAGCCTTGGATACTACACTAAAGAACTGCTGTGAGATGCCCTTCAACTGAAATGATTCACCACCAACCATCTTTACACTGGGAATGAGTCCAACTTGCAATTATCCAATCATTCAGATCCACATCTGATTTCAGAACAAGAATACAGAATAGAAACAGGCCTTTCATCCCTCCAAATCCATGCCAATCATGATGTCCCAACTAAACTAAAAAAAACCGTATCCTGCTATTCCCTTCCTCTTCATGTACCCATCCAGATACTTCTTAAATGTTGCTATTGTGTCTGCTTCCACCACCCCCAGCATGTTCCAGGCACTGTGTGAAAAACCTACCTCACACATCTCCTTAAACTTTCCCTCTGTCTCTGACTATCCACCCTATCTATGCCTCTCATAACTTTGCAGGCCTCTATCAAGTTTCCCCTCAGCCTTTGCCTTTCCAATGAAAACATTCCTAGCTTATTCAACCCCTCCTCATAGCCAACACCATTGAGAACAGGCAACATCTTGGTGAATCTTCCTTACATTCTCTTCAAAGTTTCCACATCCTTCTGATAGTGTGGCTGCCAGAGCAGCAATACTCCAACCAAGGTTTTAAGTAGCTGCAACATGATTTGCAAACTCTTGTACTCATCATTTACTGTATACTGGCTAAATTGATACAAAACTGGCTTCGTCGTAGAAATCATGATGTAGACATGCTGGCATTAGACTGGGATAAACACAATAAGAAGTCTCACAGCACCGAGTTAAAATCCAACAGATTTATTTGGTAGCGAACACCACAATCCTGTTGGAATTTAACCTGGTGTTGTGAGACTTCTTACTTCATCACAGGAGACAGAGAGTGGCGGCCGAGGGGTGCTTTCAGAATGGAGATCTGCAGCTAGTGGTGTTCAGACTTCTGCTGTTTATAGCATATATGAATGATCTGTAGGAAAATGTGATTGGTCTGATTAGCAAATTATTTGAAGATTGTTGGAGTTGCAGTTCCATGATGCAGAGAGACAGCAGGTACCAACTTTCACCCCACTCCGATTGCAGGCAGTGTGTGTGCTGCCCTTTCCCCCCCTCCAAATCAGGCCACCATTCAGGACCCGCCTCAATCGGCCCCACCTCTGGCATTGCCCGCTGGGAGTCTTCCATGGAGACTCAATGTCTACTGGTTCCACTGGCTTGGTTAACGTGACTTCCCCATTCATGGGGAACAGGTGTTTTCCTCATGAGACAACCCCTCCTGGCAACTTGACAAAGGCAAGTGAGCCCGGAAGATTGAGCGCCATTTTTGCAACTAAAATGGAAATAAAGATCTTTTGGTGAAACATGAAGTATTCTGTAATGATCAATGGCTTTGGAAAGTAATGCTGTTCAAGAATCTTTGTCAAGTCATCATAAGTTTTGGTTCCTGGCTTTGCTGGATGAACCTTGCTGGAGCAAGAATAATCAACCAGAAGCAAGTTGAAAGTTTTACTTCCTATTGTACTGAGAAAATCTTGCTCTGAGCAACTAGTTTGCAATTTTATTTGCTTGTATAGAGTATTGAAAATTCTTTACATAGGAACTGCAAGATTCATTTTCATCATTGAAAAGTCCTATAGGTACTAATTGACTTGACAATTCTATTGCACAATAAGAATCTCACAGCACCAGGTTAAAATCCAACAGGTTTATTTGGCAGACTATCTTTCGGAACCTCAAGCTCCTTATCAAATGAGTGAGGACTTCGTGTTCACTAACAGGGCACGTAAAGACACAAATTCAATTTACAAGTTAATATAATCATGTCAAGATTATAAGATAATCAAGAATCACCGCTGTTCCCCAGTGCTGGACTATTTACTTAAACAAAAATGGTCTAGGGAGGTTATAATCAGTCCAGTTGGGATTTCCATTTTTGGCATTCAAAGAACAAAGAACAGCACAGTACAGGAAACAAGCCCTTCAACCCTCCAAGCCTGTGCCGCTCATTGGTCCAATTAGACTATTTATTTGTATCCCTCCATTCCCAGTCTGCTCATGTGACTATCCAGGTAAGTCTTAAATGATCCCAGCGTGTCTGCCTCCACCACCCAACTTAGCAGCGCATTCCAGGCCCCCACCACCCTCTGTGTAAAAAATATCTGAGTTAAACCTAGCCCCTCTCACCTTGAGCCCTGTGACCCTTCGTGATTGTTACCTCCAACCTGGGAAAAAGCTTCCCACTGTTCATCCTATCTATATCCTTCATAATTTTCTACACTTCTATTAAGTCTCCCCTCATTCTCCATCTTTCCAGGGAGAACAACGCCAGTCTACCCAATCTCTCCTCATAGCTAAGACCCTCCATACCAGACAACATCCTAGTAAATGTCTTCTGCGTTCTCTCCGAAGCCTCCACATCCTTCTGGTAGTGTGTCGACTAGAACTGGATGCAGTATTCCAAATGTGGCCTAACCAACGTTCTATACAGCTGCAACATCAGACTCCATTTTTAATACACTATACCCCATGCTATAAAGGCAAGCATGCCATATGCCTTCTCCACCTGTGATGCCACCTTCAAGGATTTGTGGATTTGCACACCTAGGTCCCTCTGTGTTTCTATACTCTTGATGTTTCTGCCATTTATTGTATAACTCCACCCTACATTAGTTCTACCAAAATGGATCACTTTGTATTTATCTGGATTAAATTCCTTCTGCCATTTCTCTGCCCAATTTTCCAGCCTCTCTATGTCCTCCTGTATTATCCGACAATGTTCATCACTATCAGCAAGTCCAGCCATCTTTGTGTCATCTGCAAACTTACTGATCACACCAGTTACACCTTCTTCCAAATCATTTATATATATATCACAAATAGCAGAGGTCCCGGTACAGAGCCCTGCAAAACACCACTAGTCACAGACCTTTAGCCAGAAAAAGGCCCTTCAACTGCTACCCTCTGTCTCCTGTGGCCAAGCCAGTTCTCTACCTATCCAAACCACCTCTCTTTGTATCCTATGAGTTTTTTTCACCAACCTGCCATGAGGGACTTTGTCAAACACCTTACTGCAATCCATATAGACAACATCCATGGCCCTTCCTTCATCAACTGTTTTTGTCATTTTCTCAAAAAACACCAAATTTGTAAGGCATGACCTTCCTCTTACAAAACCATGCTATCTGTCACTAATGAGATTGTTCCATTCTAAATGTGCGTACATTCTATCTCTAAGAATCCTCTCCAACAACTTCCCTAGCATAGACATCAAGCTCACTGGCCTATAATTACCCGGGTTATCCCTGCTACCCTTCTTAAATAACGGGTACCACATTTGCTATCCTCCAATCCTCTGGGATCTCATCTGTCCAATGAAGAGACAAAGATTTCCATCAGAGGCCCAGTAATTTCATCTCTTGATTCCCTGAGTAGTCAAGGATAGATGCCATCATGCTCTGGGGATTTGTCAGTTTTAATATTCTCTAAGAAATCTAACACTTGTCCCTTGTAATGGAGATTTTCTCTAACGGGTCAATACCTCCCTCTGAGACACTCCCAGTCAACACATCTCTCTCCTTTGTGAATACTGATGCAAAGTATTCATTTAGGATCTCCCCTATTGCCTTGTGTTCTAAGTATAATTCCCCTCCTTTGTCCCTGAGAGGTCTGATTTTTTTCTCTGACAACCCTTGTATTCCTAACGTATGAATAAAATGCCTTACGATTCTCCTTAATCCTGTCTGCCAAGAGAATTTTGTGACCTCTTTTTGCCCTTCTAACTCCTCGTTTGAGCTCTTTCCTACTTTCTCTGTATTCCTCTAGCGCCCCGTCTGTTTTCAGTTGCTTGGGCCTAATGAACTCCTCTCTTTTCTTTTTGATCAGATCCTCAATTTCCCTGCTTATCTATGGCTTTTGAATCCTACCTTTCCTATCCTTTTTTAGAGGCACATAAAAAGCAACTGTTATCAACTGTTCCTTAAAAGACTCCCACAGCCAGATGTGGACTTACCCTTGAACAGCCTTTCCCAATCAACAGCCTCTAATTCCTGGCTAATCTAGCTAAAGTTAGCCTTTCCCCAATTTAGCACCTTACCCATAGGACAACATTCATCCTTTTCCATTACGATCCTAAAGTTAACAGAATTGTAGTCACTATTTGCCACACGTTCCCCTACTGAAATCTGAAGACCTGACCAGGTTCATTTCCCAGTACTTCTTTGGCTCTGCTGCCACCTGTACTATTTGCTACAAGACCTGGCTTCTTGGGTCACGGGAGGGGGTCACCCACTTCCAAGGGGCTATGAAAGTGGCAGTGCCTTATACTTTTACACCACCAGATCCTTCCAGGCCACCAGTGGCAATTTTTGTGGCATCTCACAGTCATCCTTGTAGAAGTGTGTGAGAGAAGTCATCAATGCCCAGCATGTAGAACTTGACTTGGACCCAGCCCAATAGGAAACCCAGGCTGCAGGATTTGTTGTTATCACTGGGATGCCAAATATGCAGAGGGATGTAGACTGCACCCACAGTGCCCTCAAGACCCCAGAGAAAAATCACAGAAGATTCATGAATAGAAAGAGCTTTCATTCCATCAATGTGCAATTCATGTGCGACCATCAACTGCACATTATGCATGTCTGTGCCAGACACTCCGGCAGCATACATGGCAGTTTTATATTGAGGAGCTTGGCTGTTCTGGAGGTCTTTGTGCTGGAGCCCAGAGTGCAGAAATGATTTGTTGGGGACATGGGGCACCCACTTTGGACTTGACTGATGACACCTACACAGAGACCTGAGACTGAGGCAGAGATTCAATATAATTAGCCCAATGTTGCCTCCTGGTCAATCATGGAGCAGTGCAAAGTGCAGTTCAGGTGTCCAGACTGCTCTGGTGAAACCCTGCAGTGCAGCCCCCTGACAGCAGCCCACATTTTGGTATGCTGTGCCCTACACAGCCTGGCTCAGCAGTGTGAAGTCCTTCTAGAAGAGGAGGAGATGGAAGTCAACCAGCGGCCATCGCTGGGGAGGAGGCTACCCAGGAGGGTGCAAAAGAGGAAGAGAAGGATGATAATGATGACAACCAACACCACCCAGGCTCTGGAGGGCTGGCGGAAGTGAGGGTCAGGAAAGAGAGACCCTGATCAACACATGTTTTGGCAACTAGGAGCCTGTGTTGTCACATGTACATGGGTTCCAACCACCCCTGCCTCCTCCCACCTTATACATCCCTACAATTACCAGGAAAATTATAACACCAGAATTGTGGGCCTTGGTACACAGTGTTAACAAGTTATTGTGGCAGGCAGGATCCTGCCAATTGCTGACTGTGGAACACAGTGTCGCCCACAACCTCCTCAACATCAACAGTGGCAGAGAGGCACAATACAGGTTCTGAAACTTCTCGGTCCTCTGGAACAGGTTGTACGTACTGTGCTTCCTGCAACAAACCCATACTACTACAAGAGACAAAGACAATGCTGTGGCTTCTGGAGTGGCAAAGTGACCTAATGAACTACCTCGCACCTAATTCTACGATGCTGGCTGTAATGAACGCCCAACACGGCCACTTTGTCCATGTCCGATTACTGTATGCAGCCACAGAGTTTTTTGTTACGGTTAATGGGTCCCTGACGGCCACCTTTCACTTTGGGGAGGAGGACAGTAGGGTTGTCCCTTATCTGGCCAACTGTATTTCATTTGTGTGGACTCATTTCTGCACCACTCATGGATGAATCAACAGGTTTGACTCTGCACGGGACAGGGATCAGAGTGGTCCTGTCAGCTTACATCATTGACATGCTTCTCATGTGCACAGACTCGGCTGATCTGTGGAGGATACGCGAGTACCAGGCTGTTACTCTGCCACATCCTCTGCCAGGATCAAATGGGCGAAATGCTCCAGATTCCTGGTGAGTCTGTGGCAGATGGATCCCCTCCCAGTGGAGCACCGGGCCGTAAACCTGGAGCAGGGCCACCCTCCTCTACTTGCGAATCCATCTTTGCCCAGCTGAGGAATTGTGGCTGGTGAATTGGTAAGAGCTGGAAACCAAGGTCACCTCTTTCCTGAATCGCTGGGTAGGATTGCTCTGTGTGCTGTGTGCGGGTTCTCATCATGAACAAGCTGATTGTCTCCATACTCTGGTATCAGCTGTTCACTTCGACCCCTCCCCCTAATTTTGTCTCAAACATCCAGAGAACATTCATACTGTTCTCCTGGGACAAAGGATTGCATTGGGTTGCTGCTGTGGTTCTAGATTTCCCACTTAGGGACAGTGGTCAGGCACTGCTGTGCCTTCTCACCCAGACTGTGACCTACTGCCTTCAGACCCTTCAGCGAGCCCCCTTCTCGATGGTGTGCCCTGACGACACATTTCTTTGGCCAGGTGCATGGCCTGAAGTCTAACTTGCAGCTCCTGTTCACAGATTTGAGTCGTCTTTGTGGTTCCTTGCAAACATTGCCTGTCTTTTATAAGGATCTTCTCAAAGTGTGGGACACTGTTGTCTTGTGCTGACTTTCCCCATCTGGAGGAGAGGCTGTCATTCAGGATCCACTGCTCAGGGAACCACTCTTCCACCTCTCCATTTTGGGTGGCTGGTGGAGAGGAAGACTGTGGCTGCCAGGCTGACCAGAGCTGGGGATGTGCTGGGTGGCCGGAAAGTCAGCTGGACTGCCCCTCCCTCCCCCCTTCCCCCACTAGCTGGCTGAGCACACAGGGGTGGGCATTCAGCTCACAGCCAATGTCATCCATGACCTTAAACGGTTCGTCCCGACACCATACATGGTCTTTCGGAGGCACAGCTGTGCAGTGTGATCCTAAGCCTGGCACTCATGCATTCTGCCACCATCTTTCATGCTGCTTTACCGTCCCTTCCCCTTGGAAAGTGTCCTGCTTGGGGAGGAAGGGTTTTTTTTTGGTGGGGGGGGGGTAGTGGTAGAGGATCTCTCATCTAGCATCCACCGCCTCCAGCAACCATTGGAGAAGTAGGCACTATCCTGCTTGATGCCACTGCTTTCCTGTCTGTTCATCCTTGGGATTTTTACAGGCCGTCCTTTGTTATGACAGATCAGCTGCAGACAATTTGGGTGAGTTACGTGTCTGTTAGAACATTCAAGTGAGTTTGATGCAGTTTGCCTTGTTGTCATGAAGGGGATGCCAAGTCAGCACTTGCGGGTGTGCTGATGCAGGGGTGGGAAAACATGGGAGAATTGTGCCTCTGTGATGATTGGGAGTAAGAGAGCGAGAGGGTCGTGTCACACAATGATCAGGAACAAGGGGCGTGATGAGGGGGCCATGTGCAAAGACAACCCAGAGTGATTGGAGATTGAGGGGGTCAGTAATGTCTGTAGAGGGGAGAGGGTGGTGTATCTGCCCCGGATGTTGGATAGGGCAGGGGTTGGGTGTTTAAGAGCTGCTGTATTTTAGTTTTTTTGATGCATGCATAGTTTGTGGCTCTGTTCTGAGCAGCAGGCCTCCTGGTCAATCATGGAGCAGTGCAAAGTGCAGTTCAGGTGTCCAGGCTGCTCTGGTGAAACACTTGGGCTGGCAGATTAAGCCCTGCCCATTGCTTACGGTGGCTAGAAATGGTCTAGCCCATATTTTCAATCTGCCTGTGGTCTTTTCTTGATACTCACGATGGTACAAATTCCAGACTCATTACCAACTTTCTTTTTGGAATTCCTAACTATATTAGGGTTGTGGATTCAAATGAAAACCAGATGTGCTTTGCATATGAAGGGTGGAATTTTATGAGAATGATTCTAAATGACCAGCAAGTGTGAAAATTGAAGAGTTGCTGATCTGTCTTTTGAGCGAGTTGTCGCACCCATTCTTGCACACATAGTCCATAGTTTAGACCATTTCTAGCTGCCTCAGACAGTGTGCTGGGCTTAATCTCCACATCGTAATTCACCAACCAGCCTGCAGAAGGAGCTGTTGCACATATGCAGGCCCCTAATTCTGCACATGCTCAATATCAGCAGCAGAGGTTTGACAAAGAAAGAGAACTCTAAACCTGAACAAATGTCTCCAATTCACCTCCTCATAAAGGCATGGCCAACAGTTGGTTGAGAGACCCACTCCACCTGAAATGCAGCCCCCACTGCCCCTCTTCACTATTGCACAGATCAATCAAACGCCACACAGCAAGCACAATGCAGATTGGCCCCTATTCCCCCTGATCCATTCGCAAGCAGAGTGCACAGGAGACCCAGTGAAAGCAACTGTGCCCCATTGACTAACCCATAGACCTCATCTCCTCTCAGTCCTATCCCTGGCAATGCCTGGTGGTCATTACCAAGATGATAGGCTGGTAGTACTAGGTTTGCATTGTTCCAGTAGCACACCCTCTTGCCCTCGATCTACTTAGAGTGCCTCAATGGCTTCAGGTTCTACTGGTGAAGCCAACATGACTGTTCCCCATTCAATAGGAGCAAATATTTTCCTGCTATAAAGGTAATTGAGTCCAGATTATTCAGCACCATGCTCGTTAATGCCCCTTAAATTAGCATTGCAATAAAGTTAAATTATTTATTCAGCCTCTTGCCCAATTCCGGCAAGAGACACATCACCAGAAATCTGGCTGTACTAAGATCGTGAGAGGCGAAAAATTGGGTGTAATCTTGATTTCTCACCTTTTGTATGATTTTACCAGCTTGCTCCTCCCATTAATGGGAGGACAGTTGCAGTGGTCAGAAAGATAGCACCAGAAAAGGAAGTAGTTGTTAATATTGTATCAGTGGGATAAATGAAACGTGTTCCCCAGAATCAATGAGAAAGGGGATTAAGATTTAAGATAGTTCAGAGAATTCTTTGGATTCTGAAGAGAAAAAAGGGCAAAAAATCAGTAATCAAATTAAAATTTTGCGAGTTACCAACTCGCAAACTTGGTAACGAATATTGACTTAAGTGGATTGTGTGCCACACGTGCACCATGGGACATTATGTAAATCCTAATGCATGGACTTGTGTGCTGGAAATGTCAAGTTGAAAGGGTTTAGTGAAGCTTCTGATATTTGAGTGCTGAGGTGCAATCTCTTCCTAACTTCTGTCACTTGCACTGATGGCAAGTGAGTTTTTGCCCTTATTTATTTATATGCATTTTTTGGTTAACTGCAGTGAGTATAGGCAGCAGACATTTTTTGATTGTGTCTTTTTCTTTATAAATTCTTTATAAAGTTGTTCAAAATATATATAATGCACAGAAAGTGGAAGGCAGATTTATAAAAAAATTCTTTTACAAAACTCCTACCCTTGATATTATACTCCTATCAAGGGTAGGAGTCTTGGCAGTGTTGAGGAGCAGAAGGATCTTGGGGTCCGGGTCCATAGGACTCTTAAATCTGACCCGCAAGTGGAGGATGTGGTCAAGAAGGCATATGGTGTACTGGCCTTCATTAATATAGGGATTGAGTTTAGGAGTCAGGAGGTAATGCTGCAACTTTATAAGACCCTTGTCAGACCCCACTTGGAGTATTGTGTGTAGTTCTGGTCACCTCACTATAGGAAGGATGTGGAAGCTATTGAGAGGGTGCAGGGAAATTTACAAGGATGTTGCCTGGATTGGGGAGCATGATTTATGAAGCTAGATTGAGAGAGGTAGATCTCTTCTCTCTGGAGAGACGAAAGTTGAGAGGCGACCTGATAGAGGTTTATAAGATGTTGAGAAGAATAAGTAGAGTGGATTCTCGAAGGCTATTTCCCAAGGCTGAAATGGTCGCTACAAGAGGACACAGGTTTAAGGTGCTGGGGAGCAAGTACAGAGGAGATGTTAGAGGGTGGTTTTTCACTCAGAGGGTGGTGAGTAAATGGAATCGTCTGCCATCAGTGGTGATAGAGACGAGTCCGCTGGAGTCTTTTAAAAGACTTCTGGATGAGTACATCAGATTTAATGGGATTGGGAGTTACAGATAGTTCGATGGCCTGATAGGTACTGATATGATCAGCACAACTTGTGGGCTGAAGGGCCTGTTTGTGCTGTAGTGTTCTATGTTCTATGTTCTACGTACAACTTTGTCATGACATATTAATTCCAGCAAAAAGCATATTCATATATGACAAGGTGCATGTTAGTATCTGGAATAAGTTTCAACGAAAACCCATTTGGATTTTGCTGCAAATTTTAAGTAGTTTTGTTTTTCCCAGTTTTACGAGTCTGTCGGATGCAATGCTGATTCTTAGAAACCTCTTGGGGAAATGAATTCTGATTTATATTGGCCAGTTAAAATTTTTCGGAAAGTCTATTCCTCAAGATGACATTTCCAAGTCTCCTGTTAGCTGATGTAAATTCTTTGCCTGACAGGTATTGCAAAATCTAGTACAGATTGAAAATCTGAAGTCACATTGTACAACTGCTAATACATCACACTTTTAGCTTGGCTTCTTATCTGAAATTCTTTTAAGATTTTGACATAGATGCAGAAGATCAGTCTAATGTAAAATGTACGAACTTTATGTCCAAAATCCCCCCTCCCCTCTCCACCTCTCTCTCTTTCTTATTCACCTCCCTACCCTCCTTACCCATCTTCATATCCTTTGTTCCTCACCTCCTTGTTTGGAAATAACAGAACCATTATGTTAATGTATAAAAATATTTTATCGATCAATGTGTTGAAAAAACATTGTGAGAAATATGAAAAGATGAGATAAACAAGATATCAGAGAGCTGCTGCTAAGTAAAATATTTAGCTAAATCTTAACATGGTTTCAACATTTTGTATTTATAACATTATATTTATTAATAATTAAAATTCTACTAATTGAAACATTAAAACAACAGATTTAAATATGAATTTGTGCAAATGTTTGTTAAAACATCAAAACAGAATAATTTTACTATCCAATAAATATAAATGAAGTAAGAAGACAATGGAATATTGTTGACAAAACACATTTAGATTTTCTATAGACCAAATACGAATTCTCCTTTTCTCAGCCTCATGCAAGTTTCCAAATCATTGCCTGCAAAGTTCTGACCTCTCATCTTCCCAATTGAATTTTCAATTTCAGTATTCTAAATTAAAACACTTATAAGCATACCACATGTAATGTTATATAATAATATAATGCAGACTTAAATTGGAATTTCAAAGATTTTAAAGAAATAACAAAACCTATGTCTATTTATACATATTAAACAAAAACCCATCATAAAAATAGAATTAAAAATCACACTCTAAATAGCTAATAACAATATGGTTAACTACTTAAAAGAAATAAAAATGATCACAAATCTTCAACATCTCTATTCATTCATCTGTCTGAGAGCTCCAGGCCTGTCTGGACCCTACACTGATAAGAGTTCCATTCTTCCTTTGCTCAGTAGCTGTATTGTTCCAAGGAATGTGGTTCTTTTTATTGAGCTATATCTCATCTTGCCTTGGGGCAGCATGTGTATGGCAAAGGTGTACAGAGTATTAAAGAATACATGTTTAATTATCCAACAGTGGTTATGTGTGTATCTAAACAAATAATACCTCTGTAACTCAAGATACTTTGTATTTTTCTATTCTATATTCACTCTGATTGTTAGTTAGGTTTGTTTTTGACACATTTTATTCTAAACTCCTTCCTACAGTTGTGTACATGGATCTTCAGAAAGCTTCTGTAAGATACCGCACAAGATACGAGAGAAAAGAAGCAGCATGAAATTATGCAGAGGGAAGCAAACTGCTTAGATGGGAAAAAACAATGGGAAGAGCAGTTTCTCCAAGAGTTTGCAATGAGGGCTTTTGCTCTGGACTCACTCCTGTTAAGTGTGTACAACAATTATCAAGATTTAGGGCTAAAGACAATGATGTGGAAATTTGCAGACAATATTAAAATAGGAATCACAATAATGAATTCTGAGGATCAAAGCAATGTAGCTGGTATAAGTGGGCCAATGAGTAACAATGGAATTTAATGTCAGTACATTTCACTGAAAAAAAAATGCTTTGAATGGGGAAAGCTGGATGATATCAAACAGCTGAAAGATTTGGGATTCCAGCTCCCAACATTAAACACAGAACCTCAAGTGGATAAAGAGCCAATGAGACACTGACTTTGATGGCAGTCGAGATGTAATGGTGAATCTCGATAAAACCACTGTAAACCCAGAGTTGGAGAAATATTCGTGGATTTTGACTTCCCATTACAGGGAGATGTTGCTGCGATTAATAGGATACAACAAAATCCCCCAAGGTATTTCCTGGCATTGTAAGGTATTGTCTTGTCTAACAATTTACTGAGTTCAGACATCTGGAAGAAAGAATCGGAGACAAAGGCCCTTAACTCCCTCACCGTGGGAATTAGTGGTGGAGTGTCATTCCAGAAAGTTCCATGCTTGAAATAAGGAAGACCCCAAAATCCCATAGTCAGCTGCCAGGTGGTTATGGCCCAAAGAGTTTGAACTGATTTTAAGTCTAGTGAATTAATCAAAAGGCATATATGTCCGAACAAGAGCAAGTGGTCAGTTTGACAGTGACTCAATATTGATGTTTAATTTGTGACTGATGATTTTGGCCTTGACTATATCTCCTATAACATTTATAGATCTTGAAAGTGAGCCCCTCAAATTGTCCACCTTCTGGGAGATGTGGAAGCATGCTAGTACATAAAATTTGATCAGTTTTTGAGTTTGATCAAATTACAGCAAAATGTACAACAGTAATCTTAATATTAACAGTGTGAAAAAACACAGATACAAAGATAGTCTTGGACAAAGTCTTATCCAGGTGTTTGGATACAATTTGAAATTATGAAGTGATGGGACAGGACAGATAGAAACAGACTATAGAGACTGATAGGGCATAGACATAAGATAGAAGAGATTCGGGCAAGAGCAGGATGTAAATTTATACACAGAGGAAAGTGTGTATTTGCAATTAAAGCTTGTATCTAGACACTGTTCCAAATAGGTGTCAATTCATTGGGCCCTTGGCATGTTTTCAATCGTGGGGCAGCTCTGCATCCTGTGAGGAGCCATCAATTAATTAGAAGTGACCATCATGTGACAATCCAGGGGGATATCACAGCCAGAGACTGAGGATCCCACAGATGGGGACACAGGCAGGTAAGGTCCTATATTTTAAAAGTATTTTTGTGAACATTTCCTGTCCAGTTCCAGAGGTTTCTTCTTGGCTGAGCAGTGAGAATCTCTCCCAATGGAGTGACAGAGAGGCAGCATCAGGAGCCTGACTTAGAACAGTGGAAACACCAGTGACCAATTAGAGCCCGACACCCAGCCTGTTTATCATTTATTGAGAAGTAGAATCCTTATTATCCTTGTCAATCATTTCTGCATCCTCCTTGGTGCTTCTATATCCTTTTTATAATGTAGTGACCGGAACCATACACAGAGCTCCACGTGTGATCAGACCATTCTTTATATACATTTAACTGCTATTCTTTAATTTTTATTTCCAATCCTCGAGAATTAAAGCCTAATGTTTGGTTTCTTCCTGTAACGGCCTTAACACTTTGATCACAGAAAATCTGAGACCCCTTTGCATCTCTGCCTCATTTAAATTCTTATTTTTCATCTTTTAGCTGATCTTATGATTCTGAGCAAATTGTAATACCTCGGAATTATCAATGCTTCTTCTGTAAGTTTATATTTTCTCCTGATTTGTTGCAGTATCCCCTCAGTATTGACAGTGTTGTGTCATCCACAAATGTGGAAGTTATGTTTGGTTTCACTCATATTTCACTATTCCCTTAGTTTGTTCTTCATTGGGAATATTGTTCATGTTGTTAATATGAATTGGAAACAACAATGTTCCAGCATTGGTCTTTGTGGGAGCCACTTCCCACTTCCTGTCAATCTGAATGGCTAAACGTTACCCTGACTCCCAGTTTCCTGTCTTGCAATCAGCTCTCTGTCCATTCCACATTGCCAGAGGAATATACCGTGTAGAACATCGAGCATATGTTTGATTGGTGGCTGGAAGAATGGAGATAAAGAGATGTGGGAGTAGCAGGAACAGATGGGATGATGACTATTGATCATTGATCAGGATAAAGGTCAGTTGGAGACTTGGGTGGAGAGACGGCAGATAGAGTTTAATCTGAACAAATGTGAGATAATGCATTTTGGAAGGTCTAATATAGACAGGAAATATACAGGAAATGGCAGAACCCTTAAGAGTATTGATAGGCAAAGAGATCTGCATGTACAGGTGCACAAGTCACTGGAAGTGGCAATGCAGGTGCAGAAGGTGAAGAAGGCATACGGCATGCTTGCCTTCATCAGCCAGGATATTGAATTTAAAAATTGACAAGTCATGTTGCAAATTTATACACCACACTTAGAACATAGTGTTCAATTCTGGTCGCGCCAGATCTGTATAGGTAAAGGAGGGAATGCAGGTAAGTTTGGGCATGCAGTCCATTAAGTTGTGCCCATTTTGGATGTGGTGCCAATTGCATCCATTTTAGCCGCTTGGTAAGGAGGACCAGGGGATCAGGCATTGATGCGGGCGCAGATTGCGCTATTCACCTCACGCCGGTCTTTACCACATTTTTGCACCCAAAAACAGGCGCAACTTATTGGTAAAATCGAGTCCATTGTTTTCTTTTAAAGTTGAATTTGTCAGGATCTGATTGTTGGATAAAAGAGAAAGTTTTATGATGAACCAAAACCTAATGCTTGGATCTGATAATTGGGAGATGAGATTGTCGACATGATTGACATTTGTTGCCTGTCACTAATGACATTTGAATGGTCATATGTCAGCAAAATTAGTAATGACGTGAAAATATATGTTACATTCTGTTTGGAATGCTCTCTCTTTTCCCTAAATGGCCACAGAAATGATGTGAAAGTTTTCTGGTGGGGAATGTGGACTTCATGCAGTGAGAATGAGGAGAGTGTGAAACAAGTTGTTGACTTACCATCACCGGTAAAATGTATGCCTCAAAATCAAGATCAAGTCCGTTATACTTCCTGACCCAGTTTCTTCTTTTCCTTTCAAAGCTGTGGAGTTCATGAGAAATAGAATTCATTTACCTACAATTTCATCCAGTAGTTATCTAATCCAAGCATTGGCTTTAGTTTAAACTCAAAATTTTCTCTTTTGTCAAACAATCTATATTTCTGATCCTGATCAATTCAGTTTTAATTTCTACCTGACTGTAATGTGTAGATTTGAGGAAGATTTTGATTCTTATTTTCAAAACCCTTAGGATGTGTTTATTTGACAGGAGTGGGGCCAGATAGGAACAATCACTTTGCTACCCAGTCCGGGTTTAAACCCAGATCATTTAATGAAATTCCGGGTGACGACAAAGAGATGTTTACAGCATTATACCTCCTGTCTGAAATTCCTCTGTGTGACTGCATAAATAAATGTGTTGGTGTAAAAACTAGTGAACTGAGGGATTGACCCCATCATATCTGCCATAAGGGTCAGAGTTGTCCACACATGGTACATTCCAATGATTCAGTGATATGATAGAATTTCAACATGTATCACCCAAAACAAGATAAAACTGCCCAATATGGCGAAGAGTAAAATGATGGATCTTCTATTGACAGTTGCTTAGGTAAGATGGGTATGGAGGGATATGGGCCAATTGCGGGCAATTGGTACTAGCTCAGGGATTAAACAAAGGGCAGCATGGGCAAGTTGGGCTGAAGGGCTTGTTTCCATAGTATAAACCTCAATGACTCTATGACACTTCTTGGATTCTTTATTTCTGGATCATTTTACTCCTCTCTGGTTCACTGACTCCTCAGTTTCCTGTGGTTTACCCTGGCCAGAGGGATGTGCCTGATGGCTCAATGCCTGAGGGGTGTGCATTGAGCAGCAGAATCAGAACAAAGAGAAGCACAAAGAGGAGTTAAAATGCCATTGGACCAATTGAAAGATACCCACATCAGTGAATCGTAATACTCGTACATAACAAACATAGCTGGAATCATACATTCTGCATTTGAAAAACACCAGGATGTTGCTTAACAAGCTCAACGTACCATTGTGACAATGATGGCTGCTGTTTTCTCAGTGCAATATTTCATCTTCAGTTTCTGGAAGCAAATAGCCACCATTCGGTCAAAGGTGAAGGTGACTGTGAGGCAGACAGAGCTCTCTACAACTCTGGATGATATCACTTCTCTGATGCTACAGAACAGAGTGTGGAAGAAAAATAAATAGCATAGATTTAAGAAATTCATTTTTCTCACTAAGACATCAATAATGATGATCAGTAGATCCGCCAGGGCCATAAAAACCAGATATCAAGTGACACCTTTGGAAAGGCCACACCTCCCTCGAGATAGAGTCACAATTGTTACTAAGTTAACTGTAGATTTTAAAAAAACACTTACATAAAATTATCCTTTTCATAGCATGAGAAATGTGAGAAACTAAAAGGATATATGTTGCAATTTATATCATTACAACTAAGATTATGTCGAGTCTACTTACCCACCAATCAGCTCTCTCTTCCCATGCAGTATAAATTGGCGTTCCCTTTAAAATTGATATTTATGTGAAATGTCCAGATGAGTGTAAGATGAGAATGTTCAACAGTGTGTCCCTTTCTTCAGCAGCCCTCAAGATCTGTACTAGCAAATCCCAAAAATGGAGACTGATAGTGCAGTGGTATTGAGGGAAAATTACAGTGTTTGGGGGGCTGTTGTTCCCCTCAGTACTGCACCTAAAGATCAGTCTTGATTTTTGCATTGAAGCCCTGGGCTCTTGTTCACATAGGGCAGGACAATGGCACATTAGCACTGCTGCCTCACAGCACCAGGAACCCGGGTTCAATTCTGGCTTCAGGTCACTGTCTAGAGTTTGCAAATTCTGTCTGTGCCTGCACGTGTTTCCTCCGGGTGCTCTGATTTCCTCCCAGAGTCCAAAGGTATGCGGGTCAGGTGAAATGACTTTACTAAATTGCCCTTTATTGCCCCAAGCTGTATAGGATAGGGGAAAATGACTGTATGGGATTACGGGGATGCACTCTGGATTGAGATTTCTGTAAGAGAGTGCAGACTCAATTCTTCTGCACTGTAAGGTTTCTATGAAACTGTTCAAGAGTGCTGCCAACTGAGCCATTGACACCTAATGGGGACAATTCTTACAGTTCTTCTCATTGGCTAGACTCTCCGCTCCCGCTGATGCTAATGGGCTATTGAACATCTTACCACATTTTAAAGCTGTGAACCGATGTGACATATCATGATATTCTAACCAATGGGCTTGTTGCAACAGTGACATTGAAACTTAGAAAATAGAAGTAGGAGTAGGTCATTTGGTCCTTTAAGCCTGTGCCACCATTTATTTCATTCATGACTGATCGTCAAAATCAATACTCTGATCCCACCTTCCCTCCTTATTCCTTGATCCCCATAGCCCGAGTTATATCAACTTTCTTCTTGAAATCACAATATTTTGGCCTCTACTACCTTCTGTGATAATGAATTCACTACACGTTCACCACATTCTTGGTGAAGAAATTTCTTCTCTCCTCTGTCCTGAACATTATTCTCAAACTATGATCCCTGATTCTGGACTTCCCCACCAGTATGAACATTTTTCCTGAATCTGCCCTTTCTCATCCTGTTAGAAATTTGTATATCTCTATGATATCCCCTCTCACTCTTCTAAACTCCAGTGAATATAATTCTTATCGCCTTAGTCTCTCCTCATATGACAGTCCGACCATCCTAGGAATCAGCCCAGTAAATCTTTTCTAGCAAGAGCATCTTTCCTCACATAACAGCACTGAAACTGCACAAAATACCATGGGTGCAGCCTCATCAACACTCTATACAAATGACATAAAATATCAATATTCACGTACTCAAATCCTCTTGCTTTGAAGCCAACACAGCATTTTTCTTCTTTACTTCTTGCTGTCGCTGCGCACTTACTTTCAGTGACTGATGCATAAGGATACCAAAATCTCACTGAGTATCCAACTCTCTCAATTTATACCCATTCAATAATAATCTGCCTTCCTATTTTTGCTATTGAAGTGGATACCCTCACAGATATCCAAGTATACTGCATCGCTCACATAGTCTATCCAAATCACACTGAAGCATCAATGCGTCCTTCTCACAGTTCACTCTCCCATCCAACTTTATATCATCTACAAAGATGGAGATAATATATTTAATTCCCTCTCCCAAATCATTGATATATAATGTGAATAATTGATTACTAGCACAGACCTCTGCTGTTCCCCATTCATCACTGTCTACCATTTAGAAAAGTACCTATTTCTGCCAAATCTTTGATTCCTATCTGCTAACCGGCTTTCGATCCATTTCAAAACACCATCTGCAATCCCACGTGCTTTAATTTTATGTAGTAATCTGCTATGTGACACCTTGTCGAAAGCTTTCTGAAAGTCTAAATAAAACACGTCCACAGGCTCCTCTAGTCAACTCTATTTGTTAAATTTTCAAAGAATTCCAATAGATTCATCAAAAATGATTCCCCTTTCGTAAACCATGTTGACTTTGTCAGACTGCACCACTGCTTTCCAACTGCTGAACTGTGAAATCCTTGATATGGACTCTAGCAACTTCCCCAATGCCAATGTTAGGTTCGCTGGTCGGTAGTTTTCTTTTTTCTCTCTCCAGCTCCCTTTTTAAATAATGGACTTATATTAGTTACCTTCAAATCTGTAGAAATTTGTCCAGAAATCAAAGAATTTTGAAAACAATGACCATCAATGGCTTCACTATTTCTAGGGCCACTTCCTTAAGCACTCTGAGATGAAGATTATCAGGCGCTGGAAATTTATCCATCTTCAATCCTATTAATTTCCCTATTACCATTTCTCTACTAACACTGATTTTCTTCAGCTCCTCACTAAAACTTGTTTCCCTCTGAACCTCTGTCAAATTATTCATGTCATCCTTTACAAAGTAAGAAGTCTCACAATACAGGTTGAAGCCAATCAGGTTTATTTGGTAGCAAAAGCCACTAGCTATCGGAGCGCTCGCTGCTCCTTCGCCAGGTGAATGAGAGTTCTGTTCACAAACAGGGCATATGAAGACACAAACTCAATTTACAAAATAATGGTTAATAATGCAAATATTTACAGGTAATCAAGTCTCAAAGATACAGACAATGTGAGTGGAGAGAGTGTTAAGCCAGGTTTCAAGAGATGTGTATTGTCTCCAGATAGGACAGTTAGTGAGATTTTGCAAGCCCAGGCAAGTCATGGGGGTTATACGTAGTGTGGCATGATCCCGGGTGAGGCCATCGTTTGGTGTGTGGAACTTGGTTATCAGTATCTGCTCAGCGACTCTGTGTTATTGTGTATCGTGAAGGCCGCCTAAACGCTTACCTGAAAATCAGAGGCCAAATGCACGTGACCGCTGAAGTGTTCCTCAAAACACAGGGAGAATGTGCAGACTCTGCATAAACAGTGATGAAAGCTGGGAATTAAGCCTGGGTCTCTGGCGCTTCCAGGTAGCAGTGCTAACCACTGTGCCACTGTACCGCCTATGTGTCTTTGCCTGTTTAGTGTTGCTCCCAATGGTCATCTGGTTCAACCCTCACACTAAATCAATGACTTCCACATTCCAGAATCAGAATGTTCTTTTTACTTCTTCTCCTCAATTACTCATTCCATTAGGGTCAAATCTGGACACTAAAAGAATTTCCGAATGGCAATAAAGGGATATTTCACAATATTTATCACTTCCTATCGGAACTTCCTCTGTGTGACTGCGTAAATGAATGTGTTGGTGCAGGAACTGGATAACTGAAGCATTAATCCCACAGTTTCCCTTACAGAAGGAAGCGGCAATAACAATGTCCTCCCAAACTCTCTCGGAATCGCTACATCTATGACATGCGTTATCCATAACAGGATAAAACTGCCCGATATAGTGAAGAGTAAAATGATGGATCTTCTTCGATTCTTCATCTCTGGATCATTTTTCTCCTCCACATTTCGCTGTCCCCTTAGTTTCTTGCGGACTACACTGGCCATCAGTATGTGTCTGATGGTGAGAGTATTAAGCAGTAGTATCAGCACGAAGGGGAGCAATGGAATTAAAATGCGGTCTGCCCAGTCAAAGGCTTGCCATATAGGATAACGGTAGTACTTGTTTGTTATCGTGCAATAATAAGGGTGATACTTAAAAATCACTGGGATTTTGTTTATTAAACACAGTAAACTCACCGTTGTGATAACGATGACTGATGTTTTCGCAGTGCAGTATTTCGTTTTCAGTTTCTGGAAGCAAATGGCCACCATTCGGTCAAAGGTGAAAGCAACTGTGAGCCAGACAGAGCTGCTAACAACTGCTGTAGCAATGAATTCTGTGATGCCACAGGCATGACGAGAGAAAAACAATACAGTGTTCAATCTGAACAGATCAATTTTCTGCTGCATGACCTGAATAATGACAACCAGCAGATCAGCTACAGCCATCGCCACCAGATACCCAGTGACACCTTTGGATAGACCACACTTCCCTCGAGATAGAGTCACAATCGCAACTAAATTACCTGTAAATTGAAAATAGATAGTAAAACAAAGTTGTCCAGTGAGAGAAAAGAAAAATATAAACAGCAAGGAGAGAAAATGTTAAAAGATATAGTTTTATAATTCACATTAAAGAAACAGGGTGAAGCCTATTACCTAATGGGTCAGCAGGTAAGGAGAATGTTATTCATGCAGAAATGTAGTAACTGAGATCAGATTAAATTCATTGAAACAAACTCACTGGTCAGACCAGCAAAGTTTCTATATTTAGTTTCAGCTCCTTGGGTTGCAGATTGGATCTGATTCATTGTTGAATCTGTAGAATAATCTACAGGAGCTCTGAATTTGGGCAAATAATAGTGAGTACATGGATAACTCATGAATCCAATAATGGAGTCACAACTCAACCAATTCTTTCAGAGCATTCCAGGAAGGTGAAAAATGGTACGTCAAATAACTTGAATTCTGTTATCTACAAAACACACCCTCACAATCAACCCCAACAAAACAGCGACACACAACACTGAGACTCTCCTTGTATTTGTCTGCTGGCTCTCAGTAGCAATACACATGCATTTAAGGCTCAGGGAAGCAGGAGGTGGCTCTCAGAGAAAGGTGAGCTGTAACAGGCATGATGGAAGAGAACTACACAAAGATGTAAGTTCAGGGCTGAGTTTGGGGGAACATCAGGGTATGGTAGAAAAATGCACAAGTCCCAAAAGTGATTACATTTCAAAAGCCCTTTATGGTATTCAAGAAACTGCAGGATGAACTAAAGTTGTGAAAGTCATTCTATAAATGCATATTCTTTCTCATCCAAAATTCATTAGCAAGATCTAGTGAAGCATTCAAAGATATTGGGAGCATATGTTCCCACTTGCCCTATCATTTCAGGAAAATGCATCCACTAATGTAGGTGTGAAGACAGGGAGAGATAGTGGAAGACATGAAAAATACAATATCCCCTCACTGAAATCTGGACAAAGTCAAATAAATTTTGAACATCAATAAATTAACGTGGTTAATTAGGATTCAATGCCTGAAATAAAACATTGCCTGGAACAAAATAATGATGAACATGATTGGAAATAATAACTTCAACCATACAATTGTGTAACATGCCCAACACCAACAAGTTCCACTATCAGAGCAGTCAAACCAACAATGGTTATAATAACTCACATAGAACTCCAACCACAGCAAGGACGTGATAGAAAATGGGTGCGACAACATCATTCAGAAATCTTCGAACCCTGAAGTCCATGTTCCGTGATGAACTCTGTTGTCCTTTAGTTTACATTGACTCTCTGAGCTCACTCACTCAATGGAACCTTTTATTAATACACAGGAGTGGACATCCACTGAGACCATAAGACTTACGTAAGCTTTGTTATTAGTTCCAGTAATTCGAATAAACAGATTAGACTCAGTAAGTTAAAGAAAAACAGAATTGTTTTATTTACACTTGATAAACACCAGCACAAGGATGGGAATAGAAACACCAAGGAACTGGCTACAGCAAAGAGACCACTCAGCTTCTCAGACCTTCTCTCGCCACTGAAAGAATGATCCACTCACACCCTTTTCCCTCTCCTTTCCTCATATCTTTTCCCCTTTGAAAAGCTTTGATTTGATTCCCTGTCGTGTTTGTTTCTGTAAAAAGCAAAAGGGTCAGTTGCAAATAGTTAGGAAGTTATTTTTCAAACCAGAGAGGAAGGTGCTGAGGGTGAAAGTGACATACAAGAGTTTACGTGTTTTCAAGATAACAAGCTGGGTCATATTTGGGCAGATTGCTGGAAATTAAATGGAAGTCCAATTGCAGTAGCAGAAATGTCTAAAGAATTCTCATCTTAAATCCTCTTTCGAAAACACTGAATGCTGAATATATATTTATTGTCCATTCCAAGCAGGCCTACAGAAAGTGCTGGTGAGCTGCCTTCTTGATCCACTGCACTGCATTGCTGTTAGAGAATGAGTTCCAGGAGTTTGATCCACAGACATGCAGGAACACTGATATATTTCCAGGTCAGGGTGGGAGTCGCTTACAGGGCAATCATTTACATGGCGATGTTCCCTGGTATCTGCTCCTCTTGTCCTTTCAGATGGTCGGCGTTGCAAGTTTGAAGGTGTTGCCTATGGAGCCTTGGTGAGTTCCTGTATTGCGTCTTGTAGATGGTACTCACAGCTGCCACTGTTCATTGGTGGTGGAGAGATTGAATATTTGTGGAAGGGATAGCAATCAAGTAGGCTTCTTTGCCTGGATGGTGTGGAACTTCTTGAGTATTATTGGAATTGCACTCATCCAGGCAAATGGAGAATATTCCTCACACTCCTGATTTGTTCCTTGTAGATTGTGGACAGGTTTTTGTGAATCACAAGGTGAATTATTCACTTCAGGATTCCAAGCCTCTGTCCTGTTCTTGTGTCTATAGTGCATTTATATGTTGAGTCCATTTCAGTTTCTGGTTAATGATAAAGCCCAGGATGTTGATAGTGGAGTATTCAGCAATGGTAATGCCATTGAGTGTCAAGGGACGATGGTTAAATTCTCTCATGTTGTGGGAAGTCACTGCTTGGCAGTTGTATAGTGGAAATGTTACTTGCAACTTGTCAGCAGCACAAGCCTAGATGTTGTCCAGGAAGATCATTGATCAAGCAGCTGAAGATGGTTAAGCCTTGGACACTACACTGAAGAATTGCCTTGAGATGTCCTTGCACTGGGATGATTGAGCACCATCTTTATGCTGGGAATGACTCCAACCAGCAGTTCTCCAATCATTTGTTTCCACCTCTGAATTTCAGAACAAAGTATAGACCTTGAACAGGCCCTTCGGCTGTCCAATGCCCTACCTGAACTAAAATAAACCTTCTGTCCTTACTTGGACCATATTCATCTAATCCCTTCCTATTTACGAAAACCATATGGATGTCTTTTAAGTGTTGCTAATATGCCTGATTCCACTACCTCCTCTGGCAGCACATTCCTGACACCCTCCATGCTCTATGATAAACTTCCCCACACATCTCCCTTAAACTTACTTCCTCATCCTGATCCTGTGCCCCTTGTAATTTACTCTTCCACCCAGGGAAAAAGTCTCTGACTATCCATCCTGTCTATGCTGACTATCCATCCTGTCTATGCCTCATAATTTTAGACATCTATCATTTCTCCTCTCAGTCTCTATCTTTCCAGTGAACATAATCCTCAAATATTTATCTTCTCCTCATAGTCAATACCCTTGCGATCAGGCAACATACTGGTGAACTTTCTTTGCACTCTCTCCAAAGATTCTCCATCCTTTTGGTAGTGTGGTGACCATAGCTGCACAGAATACTCCAAATGCAGCCTGACCAAGGTCTCAGAGATCTGCAATATGATTTGCCAACTCTTGTGCCCAATGCCGCAGCTGATGAAGGCAATTATGCCATATACCTTCTTAATTACCTTTACCAACAGTGTGGCCACTTTTATGGATCTGCATGCTCCGATCCCTTGGTATGTTAATGTGGCTAAGAGTTCTGTGATTTACAATGTAATTCTCATTTAAATTTCTTCCACCAAAATGCATCACCTCGCATTTGTCTCAACTAAACTCCATCTACAATTTCTGTGCCCAAGTCTCTAATCTATTCATATCCTGTTGTATTCTCTGACAATATGACTATCTGCAACTCCACCAATCTTTGTGTCACTCGCAAACTTTCTTATCATACCACCCACATTTTCCTCCAGATCATTTATATATACTACAAACAACAGAGGTCCCAGCATTGATTCTTGCTGAACATCACTAGGTAAAGGAGGAAGTGTTGGGTATCCTGAACAGAATTAAGGTAGCCAAGTCCCCAGGTTTGGATCCCAAGTTACTGCAGGAGGCAAGGGAAGAAATAGCTGGGGCCTTAACAGATACCTTTGCATCTTCTTTGATCACAGGCAAGATTCTAGAGAAGTTGGAGGATAGCCGATGTTTTTCCTTTGTTTAAGAAAGGAATCAGAGATAATCCAGAAAAGAGTAGGCAGGAGCCTGGCGTCTGTGGTGGGGAAACTTGAGATGAAGATACTTGAGGGAAAAGATATGTGCACATTTGGAAGAAGCTGGATTAGTTAAGGACAAGATAAATTGTTAAATATTTGCTCTCCATTGTGAGAAACACCCTTCCATCACTACTCTCTGTCTTCTATGTCCAATAAGAAGTCTCACGACACCAGGTTAAAGTCCAACAGGTTTATTGGACAGCACCAGCTTTCGGAATCTCAGGCTCCTTTGTCAGGTGCGTGAGGACTTGTGTTCACAAACAGAGCATCTACAGACACAAACTCAATTTACAAGATAATGGTTAGAATGCACGTCTTTACCGGTAATTAAGTCTTAAAGGTAAAGACAATATGAGTGAAGAAAGGGCCAAGCACAAGTAAAAGAGGTGTATATTGTCTCCAGTCAGGACAGTTAGTGAGATTTTGCAAACCCAGGGAAGTCGTGGGGGTTACAGATAGTGTAATATGATCCCAAGATCCCGATTGAGCCACCTCCATGTATGCGGAACTTGGCTATCAGTTTCTGCTCAGCAATTCTGCATTGTGTGTCATGAAGGCTACCTTTGAGAATGTTTATCTGAAGATCAGAGGCTAAATGCCCTTGACTGCTGAAGTGTTCCCTGACTAGAAGGGAACCAGTCTCCACTTCTATGTCCAAACCAGTTCTATATCCATCTAGCCAGCCAATCCCATGTGATTCTAATTGGTATACTACTCTGTCATTTGGGTTTTTCTCAAATATCTTACAAACTTCCATATAAACTACATCCATAATTCTTCTTTCATCAATTATCTTTATCACCACTTTAAAAACACAATCCAGTCTGTGAGACATGACTTCCTCATTTAAAAAAAACTAGTTTCTTTTTCTGCTTCATCTTATTCTTTAACCCCTTAATCATCCAAGAAATGTGAGCTACTTTCCTTCCTTTTTCCCCTTCAACAAATGTTTCTGAACTAGATCGGAATCATGTCCTCTTCAAAGACCACCCACCAATCCAGAACATTTCTACCTGCCAGTATTTGTAGAAGCAGGGGCTGTCCTGCTTGATGCCATTCCTTCCTGCACTGCTTCCTTGCCTGTCCATCCTTGGGGTTTTTACAAGCTATCCTTTGTTATGACAGATTAGCTGCAGACAATTTGGGTGAGTTACATGCTTGTTAGAGCATTCAAGTGAATTTAATGTAGTTTGCCTTGTTGTCATGAAGGGGAAGCGAAGTCAGCACTTGCAGGTATGCTGATGCAGAATGGGGGAACATGGGGGAAATGTCCCTCTGTGATAATTGGGGACAAGAGAGCAAGAGGATCATGTCACTCAATGATCAGGAAAGTTATACAACACCAATTTTAAATCCAACCAATTTATTTGATAGTAAAACAGCGAGCTTTCGACACTCTGTGTCTTCATCAAGCAAATGCAGTGTTCTGGTCTGCAACAGCACACATATCAACACAGACAGTCACAGATTGCTGATTAGAATGCGAATCCTTACATCTAACCTGCTATTCAAGTTTTAAAGTGGCTAACAATGTGTGTGAAGGGAATCCTGAGCATTGGTTAGAGATTTGTGTGAATTAAGTGAGGTTTTTTTGCTAACCCAGGCAAGTTACGGGGGTTACAGATAGTGTGTCATGAAGCCAAGATCCCTATTGAGACCATCCTCATGTGTGCGGAACTTGGCTATCAGTCTCTGCTCAGCGACTCTGCGCTGTCGTGTGTCACGAAGGCCCCCTTGAAGAACATTTACCCGCAGGTCAGAGGCCGAATGCCCATGACTGCTGAAGTGTTCGCCCACAGGAAGAGAACTGTTTTGCCTGGTGATTGTTGAGCAATGCTCATTCATCCGCTATTGTAGTGTCTGCATGGTCTCCCCAATGTACCATGCTTCGGGACATCCTTTCTTGCAACGTATTAGGTAGATAACATTGGCCGAGTTGCAAGAGTATGTACCGTGTACCTGGTGAATGGTATCCTCACGTTTGATGATGTCGTCCATGTCTATGATCTGGCATGTCTTGCAGAGGTTGCTGTGGCAGGGTTGTGTGTGGTATTGTGGTCACTGTTCTCCTGAAGGTTGGGTAGTTTTCTGTGAACAATGATCTGTTTGAGGTTGTGCGGTTGTCTGAAAGCAAGAAGTGGGGGTTTGGAGATGGCCCTAGTGAGATGTTCATCGTCATCAATGATATGTTGAAGACTCCGGTGAAGATGTCGTAGCTTCTCCACTCCGGGGAAGTACTGGACAACAAAGGGTACTCCGTCCACCGTGTCCCATGTTCATCTTCTGAGGAGGTCAGTGCGGTTTATCGCTGTGGCATGTCGGAACTGTTGATCGATAAGTCGAGCGCCATATCCTGTTCTCACGAGGGCATCCTTCAGCGTCTGGAGGTGTCTGTCACGATCCTCCTCATCTGAGCAAATTCTGTATATATGGAGGGCTTGTCCATAGGGAATGGCTTCTTTAACGTGTCTAGGGTGGAAGCTGGAGAAGTGGAGCATTGTGAGGTTGTCTGTCGGTTTTCGGTACAGTGAGGTGCTGAGGTGACCGTCCTTGATGGAGATGCGTGTGTCCAAGAATGCAACTGATTCTGGAGAATAGTCCATGGTGAGTCTGATGGTGGGATGGAACTTGTTGATATCATCATACAGTTGTTTCAATGATTGTTCACCATGAGTCCAAAGGAAAAAGATGTCATCAATGTATCTAGTATATAACCTTGGTTGAAGATCTCGTGTAGTGAAGAAGTCTTGTTCGAACCTGTGCATGAAGATGTTGGCATACTGAGGTGCGAATTTAGTCCCCATGGCTGTTCCATGTGTCTGGATGAAAAGCTGATTGTTGAAGGTGAAGACATTGTGGTCCAAGATGAAGCGAATGAGTTGTAAAATTGCATCCGGAAACTGGCAGTTGTTGGCATTGAGTACTGAGGCAGTTGCAGCAATACCATCGTCGTGGGGGATGTTGGTGTAGAGCGCCGAGACATCCATTGTGACAAGGAGTGTCCCTGGTTCAACTGCTCCATGTGTGCTGAGTTTCTGTAGGAAGTCCGTAGTGTCAAGACAAAAGCTGGGGGTTCTTTGTACAACGGGTTTCAGGATGCCCTCGATATAGCCAGAGAGATTCTCACACAGGGTCCCATTGCCCAATACGATGGGACGGCCGGGTATGTTTGCCTTGTGTATCTTTGGGAGGCAGTAGAGATCTCCAATGCGGGAGTACGTGGAATGAGAGTCCGGAGGGTGTTCTGAAGGTCCTGATCAAAGGTTTTGATCAGAGTGTTGAGTTGACGAGTGTGTTCTTTGGTCGGATCCGCTGGTAACTGTCTGTAGTGTTTCACATTGTTTAGTTGTCGGTACACTTCTTCACAGTAGTCCATTCTGTTCAGTATGACGGTGGCGCCTCCTTTGTCTGCTGGTTTGATGACAATGTTGCGGTTGGTCTTGAGAGCACGGATGGCCTTGCTTTGTGCTTGGGTGATGTTCGGGACTGTCTTGTAAGTGCGGTTGATAAATCTGGTGTTCACGCACCTCCTGATGGCTTGGGCATACATGTCCAGTCAGGGGCAGCGGCCTTCCGGAGGAGTCCAATTGAATTCATTCCTCTTCAGTTGCTGCACTACAGATCTCTCTGTCGGCTGTTCTGGTTCATTAGCTGTCTCATTGAGTCCGCTATTGGCCTCTTGGGGTTTGTGGAAGAACTCACATAGCCTCATTCGCCTGATGAATTCCTCTGTGTCCGCTGCAAGACTGATGGGGTCCATTTTGGTGGTGGGACAGAAATTGAGCCCTTGGCTGAGAACTTCGATTTCCTCTGATTGAAGTGTGTAGTCTGACAAGTTAACAATGGACCTCCCTGCGGTGGTGTTGTTTTCTGCTATGGTGCCAAGGGAGGCTTGGTTGTTGCTGGTGGCGATGCCGAGTTTTTCAAGTTTCCTGTTCTTGGTGTGCATGTAAATGGTGTAGTTTCTTCATCTCATCTGCTTGGCAAAGTTTCGCAGCTGATCTGCATTCTGAGCGCAAGTTGAGAATATGTATTCCATTTTACTTTCCAGGGTGCGGCGTTTGCTATAGAGCTGGTGTATGAGGTGATTGAGGAGTGTGAGAGAGGTGCGACAGCAAAGCCTCTCAGCGTAGTCCGTGTTGTAGGTTGACCTGAGTGGGTTCGTGATCTGTAGTCCCTTTGGTATCCTGTCTGCTTTCTTGCATCTCTGTAGAAACTTGATGTCTGTGTCGATATGTGCAATCCTCTTGGAGATCCTCTCCACTTGGATCTGGCAGTATGCGGTGTCGATAGTAGTCATGATGTAGAAATGCCGGCATTGGACTGGGGTAAATTCAGTAAAGTTTTACAACACCAATTTTAAATCCAACCAATTTATTTGATAGTAAAACAGCGAGCTTTCGACACTCTGTGTCTTCATCAGGCAAATGCAGTGTTCTGGTCTGCAACAGCACACATATCAACACAGACAGTCACAGATTGCTGATTAGAATGCGAATCCTTACATCTAACCTGCTATTCAAGTCATCAATGATCAGGAACAGGGGGTCAGGTGCAAACGCAACTCAGGGGGAACTAGGGTTAAGGGGGTCAATAAAGTTGGGACAGTTCCCCGATGTTTTTAGGGAGAGGATGTGGTATAGCTGCCCCAGAAATGGCATAGGGTAGGGGTTGGGGGTCTAAGAGCTGTTATATTTTAGTTTTTTTGGTGCACGCATAGTTGGTGGCTCTGTTCTGAGCAGTAGGCTGGCCGACAAGTTAAGACCCACCCACTGCTTCTAGCAGCTGGAAGTGCTCCAGCCCATATTTTCAATCTGCCTGTGGTCTTTTCTTGATATTCATAATGATACAAATTCCAAACTCATCACCAATTTTCTTTTCAAAATTCCTAATTATGTTAGGAATTGTAGGTTCAATGAAAAAGCAGATGTGCTTTGCACACAAAGGTGGAATTATATGAGAATGATTCTAAGTGACGAGCAAGTGTGAAAATTAGAGAGTTGTTGATCTGTCTTTTGGGCTCCATCCATCAATGGGAGGACAGTTGCAGTGGTCAGAAAGATAGCACCAGAAAAGGAAGTGGTTGTCAATATTGTATCAGTGGGATAAATGAAACGTGTTCCCCAGAATCAATGAGAAAGGGGATTAAGATTTAAGATAATTAAGAGAATTCTTTGTATTCTCAAGGAAATCAGGCTATTAGACATTCCAGATATCTTTTTCAAAAGGGGTAAAAAATCAGTAATCAAATTAAAATATTGGGAGTTACTGGAGCTGGTCAGTCATTAATGATGGCTGATGATATAATTTTATTCCAAAAGACTTTATGATGAAAAAAGTAATAATAAGGAATATTGATTGAGGGATGAACCCATTTCTTTCTGTGAAGTTACTTTAATAAGTAACTTATTAAGTGGAATTGTTACAGTGGAAATTAATCACCTACTGGAGGGATAGACTTCATTCTTGGTAGTGACTTGATTTTTGGGGACAACTGTGTTGGAAGAGGCAGTTGATCTTGGGGCCTGGAATGAACTTTTGAAAACTACTGTGGACAAAATTAAGACACCTGTTGCACATTACAAGCAATTGAATGAAAAACTGATCAACGTAGAATAACAACTTTCACAAAGGAAAAAGGAGTTTGCTAATGAGAAACGAGAAATGGTGAGAACAATTATGAAAAGTGGGACACTTGACAAAGGAATTGAAATGTCTAAAGTATAAACTTCAAAAAGAAAAGTTAGCAAAGTTGCATCTTCAACTAAAACTTGCTGAACTTCAAGCATTAAAATAACTTATGAACTATTGTGGAAAATGCTTTGAACAGGAACAAGGATTGTCGATAATACAGAACAATGAGTTGAATACAGAACTAAAAACTAACAAACTGCTCAATCTCCATCAGATGAAGAATAATGAGATTCTTCAATTTCAAAGCAAATTGGATAAAATGAAAGAGGAGATGGGTAGTATGGAGTGTCACAATCCTAAAGTTATCCCTGTGAATAAAAACTCTGTCGATTAGTGACGCAATTGAGCAACATAATGATCCAATTAATATCACTAATGTATCAAAATGAACAAGAAGAAAACAACTGAAGTACCTGCAAAGGTTGGGAATGACTAATTGTCAAGATGAAAGACTAAAATTGCAAAATGATCATTGGAGGTGAATTAAAAGAAGTGATTTAAAAGCGTTTTTCAGTAATACTACAAAAGATGTAACAGTTGGAATACGGGGAAGTGAACAGTTTGCAAAAGACCATTCAAGCTCTGCCTAGAACTGGACTGAGATAGTTCAGATATTTTGCAAAGACAACAATTGTAGATTTGGAACAAATTGGGCGACTCCAGAGGGAGGAAGTGATTGACATGGATCAAACAGAACTGAAAAGAACTCATTGGAAGTGGGACTGGAAGAGACAAGAAGATCTACAAGAAATTTAAGGAACAAAATAAGCAAGAATACAAAACAATTTTGACTGAATAGAAGAAGAATCTTATCAAATCCTGGAAATGGTTAAAAGATATTTTGATCAGAGAAGAAGTGAGATGTTAAAGCATAAAAATGCCATTTTCACATTTGCCCACAACTTCCAGACTGAATCTTGACTTAAGTGGATTGTACACCACACGTAGACGTGGGAACAATATGTAAATCTCAATGCATGGACATGCATGCTGGAAATGTCAAGTTGAAAGGGTTCTGATTTTGGAGTGATGAGTTGCACTCTCTTCCTGACTTCCATCACTTGCGCTGATGGCAGGTGAGTTGTTGCCCTTATTTATTTACACACATTTTTGATCTAACTGCAATGAGTATGGGCAGCAGACATTCTTTGTATGTGTCTTTTTTTATATAAATCCTTTATAAAATTGTTCAAAAATACATAATGCACAGAAAGTGGAAGGCAGATTTATAAAAAATTCTTTTACAACGTTGTCATGACACATTAACTCCAGCAAAAAGTATATTCATATATTACAAGGTGCATGTTAATGTCTGGAATAAGTTTCAATGAAAACCCATTTGGATTTTGCTGCAAATTTTAAGCAATTTTGTTTTTCCCAGTTTTATAAGTCTGTCTGATGCAATGCTGATACTTAGAAACCTTTTGGGGAAATGAATTCTGATTTATATTAGCCAGTTCATATTTTTCGGAAAGTGTCTTCCTCAAGATGGCATTTCCAAGTCTCCTGTAGGCTGATGTGAATTTTTTGCCTGATACATATTGCAAAATCCAGTGCAGATCGAAAATCTGGGGTCACATCACACAACCACTGATACATCACACATTTAGCTTGGCTTCTTATCTGAAGTTCTTTTGAGGTTTTGACATAGGTGCAGAAAAATCAGGCTAATGTAAAATGGACAAACTTTATGTCCAAACTCTCCCCTCCCCAATCCCTCTCTCTCTCCTTCATATTCACCTCCCCTCCTTACTATCCTCATATCCCTTCCTTCCTCACCTCCTTGTTTAAAGACAACAGAACTGTTATGTTAATGTATAAAAATATTTTATTGATCATTGTGTTGAAAAAAATTGTGAGAAATATGAAAAGAAGAGACAATTAAACAAAATGTCAGAGAGCTGCTGCTAAGTAAAATATTTACTTAAATCTTAACATGGTTTCAACATTTTATATTTATAACATTATATTTATTAATAAATAAATTCCATTAAAATTCTACTAATGATTTATTGAAACATTGAAACAAAAGATTTTGCAAATATTTTGTTGAAACATCAAAACAGAATAGTTTCATTGTCCAATAAATATAAATGAAGTAAGCAAGACAGTAGAATACTGATGATAAATGTATTTAGATTTTCAACAGCCCAAGATGTGAACTCTTCTTTTCTCAACCTCATGCAGGTTTCCAAATCATTGTCCGTGAAGTTCTGACCTCTTATCTTCCCAATTAAATTTTCAATTTCAGTTTTCTAAATTAAAACATCCAAACACTTATAAGCATACCATACATAATGTTATATAATAATATAATGCAGATTTAAATTGGAGTTTCACAGATTTTAAACAAATAACAAAACCTATGTTTATATATACATATTAAATAAAAACTCAGATCATAAAAATAGAATTAAAAATCACACTCTAAATGAGCCAATAACAATATGGTTAACAACTGAAAAATAAAAATGATCATAAATCTTCAACATTTTTTTTCTAACAGCAGGGAATCTTTCTGCTCTGTTTCCAGTAGAAAACTGCTATTTCCAAGCAAGATTTCAAAGGGAGTTCCCAAGCTGGACCCATTAGAAGAAAGCATAGATCGAGTCCACCTGCATCTCACTGCGACCTATGGAGATTGTATCACTGAAGGCTGAAGGCTGCTGCTTCCATAGGGAGTTGGCAATTTTTGAACACAGGTAAGCCTGCAAAAAATAACTTCTTTATTTGGTAGCCCTTGGCTTTCTGCCACTAATCAGAAGTTATGGCTCATTCTTAAATTGAATTCCGAATTTACCTCATGTGAATTTTAAATTGGGATCGTGAATAGAACTCTGCCCGCAAAGAGCAAAAAGGACAAAATGGCTGTGGGTTTAAATAGAACATTCTTTTTTGTGTAAAAGAGGGAAGAAAGCAGAAGAAAATAAAACCCATGATTTGAGTGATGACAATACTATCGTGTGTAGATTCTGATAATATTGTTCAATTGGGTGATTTTGTTTTGGTTTAATCCTTGTAATTATGCAATACAACATGTAATTATGAAATAAAAGAAGTCTACATGTTGAATGAAATGAGTTATGTTGTGAAGTATTTGTGATGATTAGTTTATGTGAAGTGTGTGTAACACCAGTATAAAGAAATCTTGGTGTTGTGAAGCAAGCAAGGCTGAAGAATACCAATAGTGCAAGGCTGAAGAATACATTTTGATTTCCCATGGTCCAAAATGTGAACTCTACACATGGCAATTACTAGAATCTGTTTGTGAGGTGACATATGTGGTGTGTGCGGAAAGACTGTGGATGTTATTGTAGAAGCCTTTTTCAGAGGCTCACTATTAAGCTGGCTTTCACTTAATTTATGACTCAGCTAACACAAAGACTCACGGAGACGGTACTTTGGTCAAGAACTTGCTTTATTGTCCAGGCTGGTCAGTGATGCTGGAGGGTGATTTGGGGCAGTTCCAAATCACTCTGAAATTACATTTTTCGGTATTACAATTATACAACTTTCGAAAGCCGTTTTCCTGTGTCTTGTCTCACCCCATCCAGTTATGAGCCAATCATTATTAATATGGATTATTTATCTTGGCCAATAACATTTATCCTCTGACAGCATGGAAATAGATGATTTGATGGGCTTCAAGAGTCTTTCTCACAGACTTATGGTGCATAGTAAGCAGTCTTATCTGGTATAATGTAAGACCTATTCATTTGTCTGTCTGAGATTTCCAGGACTGTCTGGAGTCCATACTGATAAGAGTTCCATTCTTCTTTTGCTCAGTAGTGGTATTGTCCCAAGGAATGTGGTTCTTTTTATTGAGCTATATCCCACAATGCCTTGGGGAGCATGTAGTTGGCAAAGGTGTACAGAGTATTAAAAAATACAAGCTTAATTATCTAACAGTCGTTATATGTGTGTCTAAGTAAATAGTACCTCTGCAACACAAGGTACTTTGTACTTTTCTATTGTACATTCACTCTGATTGTTAGTTAGGTTTGTTTTCAACACATTTTATTCTAAACTCTTTCCTACAGTTATGTACATGGATCTTCAGAAAGCTTCTATGAGATACCAACAGGATATGGGAGAAAATGAAGCAGCATGAAATCATGGGGAGGGAAGCAAACTGCTTAGATGGGAAGAAACAATGAGAGTGAAGAGCAGTTCCTCCAAGAATTTGCAATGAGGGAGTGAAGGTCCAGAGGGCTTTTGCTCTGGACTCACTCTGTTAACTCTGTACAACAATGATCAAGATTTAGGGCTAAGTCTTTTGGAAATTTGCAGATAATATTAAAATAGGAATCACAATTAATGAGTTCTGAGAACCAATGCAATGTAGCTGGGATAAGTGGGCCAATGAGTAACAATGGGATTTAATGTCAGTAAGTGTGAGGTTTTACATTTCACTGAAAAAAATATTTTGAATGGGGAAAACTGGATGACATCAAAAAGCTGAAGTGTTTAGGCATTCCAGCTCCCAACATTAGACACAGAACTTCTAATGGATAAAGAGCCAATGAGATACTGACTTTGATGGCAGTTGAGATGTAATGGTGAATCTTGATAAAATCTCTGTAAACCCGTAGCTGGAGAAATATTTGTGGATTTTGACTTCCCATTATAGGAAGATGTTGCTGCAATCGAGAGGATACAACACAGGTTCCCCAAGATATTTCTTGGTATTGTAAGATGTTGTCTTGTCTAACAGTTTACTGAGTTCAGATATCTGGAAGAAAGAATTGGAGGACAAAGACCCTTAACTTCCTCACCTTGGGAATCAGTAGTGGAATGCCATCCCATAACGTTCCATACTTCAAACAGGCAAACCCCCCACCCCAAAATCCCACACTGAGGAGCCAGGTGGTTACGGCCCAATAGTTTCAATTGATTTTAAGTCTACTGACTTAATCAAAAAACACATACGTACGAACAGGAGCAAGTGATCAGTTTGGCAATGATTCAACATTGATGTTCAATTTGTGACTGACCATTTTTGTCTTGCCTACAGCTCCAAATACCTTCAAATTTCCCAACTTCCAGGAGATCTGGAAGCATGCTGGTACATAAAATTTGCCCCTCAAATTTCCGACCCTCTGGGAGATATATGTGCTGGTACGTAAAATTTGGTTGGTTTTTGAGTTTGATCAAATTACAGCAAAATGTACAACAGTAATCTAAATATTAGCAGTGTGAAGAAAGACATACAAAGACAGCCTTGGACAATAGTTTTCTTATCCAGGTGTTTGGATACAATTTGAAATTATGAAGCAGTGGGACAGGACAGATAGAAACAAGCTGAAGAGGCTGATGGGACGTTGACGTAAGATAGATTAGAACATACTCGACAAGAGCAGGATGTAAATTTACATACAGAGGAAAGTGTGTATTTGCAATTAATGCTTTTATCTAGACACTGTTCCAAATAGGTGTCAATTCATTGGGCTCTTGGCATGTTTTCAATGGTGGGGCAATTCTGCATCCTGTGAGGAACCATCAATTAATTAGAAGTGATCATCATGTGACAGTCCAGGGGGATATCACAGTCAGAGACTGAGGATCCCACAGATGAGGACACAGGTAGATAAGGTCCCACATTTTAAAAGTATTCCTGCCCAGTTCCAGAGGTTTCTTCCTGGCTGAGCAGTGAGAATCTCTCCCAATGGAGTGACAGAGAAGCAGTGCCAGGAGCCTGACTTAAAACAGTGAAAACACCAGTGACCAATTAGAGCCCGACACCCAGCCTGTTTATCATTTACTGAGAAGTAGAATCCTTATTATCCTTGTCAATCATTTCTGCATCCTCCTTGGTGCTTCTATATCCTTTTTATAATGTAGTGATTAGAACCACACACAGAGCTCTTACATGCAGTCCGTCTGTGCTTTATGTAGGTTTAACTGCAATTCTCTAATTTTTATTTCCAATCCTCGAGAATTAAAGCCTAATGTTTGGTTTCTTCCTGTAACGGCCTTAACACTTTGATCACAGAAAATCTGAGACCCCTTTGCATCTCTGCCTTATTTAAATTCTTATTTTTTGTATTTTATCTGATCTTATGATTCTGAGCAAATTGTAATACCTCAGAATTATTAATGCTGAAATTAATTTGAGATGTCTCTTCGGTAAGTTATTAATATTTTCTCCTCACTTGTTGCAGTACCCCCTCAGTATTGACAGTGTTGTGTCATTTACAAATGTGGAAATTGTGTTGTTGGTTTCATTCACGTTTCACTGTCCCCTCACTTGTTCTTCATTGTGAATATTGTTCATGTTGTTAATATGAATTGGGAACAACATTGTTCCAGCATTGGTCCTTGTTGGAGCCACATGCCATTTCCTGCCAATCTGAAAGGGCACACTTTACCTCGACTCCCAATTCCCTTTCTTGCAGTCAGGTCTCTGTCCATTCCATATTGCTAGAAGAATATACCGTGAAGAACAGGCAGTATGTTTGATTGGTGGCTGGAAGAATGGAGATAAAGAGATATGGGAACAGGGGAAACACATGGGATGATGATTATTGATCATGGAATGAACTGAATGGGCAATTTGTTTCAGATGCCAAGACTCTCTCATCCTGCCCGCCATTGGAACTTTAGTAGGCTGTTTGTGGAGAATGTGAAATGCCATAGAGGGTGGAGTGGGAATTTCTGGCTTTTAGACCAGCACAGACAGAGAATTCTGACCAGAATATTTGCTCATACTCCACTTTCTAAAACCATGCAAGTGAGATAGTGGAGAGTCCCTTTTCCCAATGTTACTTGTCCATCCCAGATTGATGATTCAGCAGTTGTCTCCATGTTCCTGCTTTCCAGGAGTTTTCAATTTGCCAACACTCTAAATTCCTCACAAAGATTTCACTTCCATTTTCATTGTCCATTCTCAACAACAACAATCATCATCTCTATGCAACATTTTGGATATTTCTGCTTCTCATTGTTTCAGTTGCTTCCATTCTTTTCAAACTCACAGTAATTCTTCTGTGGGGTTATAGAGAAGTGAAATCTGTGTCATTTGACATTTTTCCTTTGAAAACTTGTCAGAATGTCCTAATTATAATGAGCCTGCCCCGCCATTCAATAAGGTCATGGCTGATCTGTAGTGGCTCAGTATCACTTTCCTGCTTTCTCCCCATAACCCTTAATTCCCTTGTCAATCAAAAACCCATCCACTCTTGACTTGAATATATTCAGCAAGGAAGCCTCCACCATGTCATCAGGCAGAGAATTTCAAAGATTCACCACCCTTTGCATGAAGAACTTCCTCCTCAACTCTGATCTGAACCGCACCCCCCCCCCAAATCTTGAGGCTGTGCCCTCTAGTCCTGCTATCTTTGTTAAGTGGGAAGAGTGTCTCAACCTCTACCCTATTCATCCCCTTCATTATCTTATATGTCTATATAAGATCCCCTCTCAGCCTTCTAAACTCCAACGAGTACAAACCTAGCCTATTTAGTCTCTCGTCATAATCCAATGCCCTCATTTCCAGTATCAGGCTAGTGAACCTACTAACCAGCACCTTTTTTGGACTGTGGAAGGAAACCAAAGCAACCTGAAGAAACCCATGCAGGTACAAGAGAACATGCAAACTCTCAGCCTGTCTGCAGACTTGACATGGCTAACAATCTCATCTTCTGTCAATGTCTCTTTTCCACTTTCTCCTCCCTGGTTCCATTCCCCTGTGACCAGTCATTGTCAGAGACTCACTCACACTGATTTCTCTTCACACTCTCACACTGTTATCTCTGCAATTTGTCAAAGATCTTTCCTTGGCCTCTGACTTTTCATCCACACGCTCGGTTCCAACCCATCTGAATACACCTCATGTTCCACATATGCACCAACTCCACCTTGGCCACTGATTTCCAAAACTCGATCAAGGACAACACCAGAATTATTACAATCGGAAGTTCGGGAATTTTTCTGCTTCCATTTGTGGAGGGGAATATTAAGGAACAATATGCCCAGGGTATGTTGCAATTGAATAACAACTGATACACTGTGAGAGTTCAGGTCTGGCCGTCAGTCTGTTAAACCCAATAATATTCCATTTCTAGCAGCTGCTGGGATATGTTTAGAAATGCCAAACAACATTCTTGGCTGTCAGCCATGTATCAGCGGTGACATTATCACATTTGGGTCACATTCCAAGGATTTGAGCACATCATCCAGAGGGACACCTGATTCAGTATTGTGGGAGTGCTGCACTGTCACAGATGCTGTTTATCTGTCCTTTCAGGGGGCGCAAAACACCTCATGGCATTACTTTGAAAAAGGGCAAGGGAGTTCTCCCTGATGTCCTGACCAGATTTACCCCTTAACCATCTGAGCATATCATCAAGTTAACCATCCGAGATGACCTGGTCATCATCTGTTTCAGGTTTGTTGGACAAATAGAGGCTTTATTTTCAATATTCCAAAAGTGACTATACTTCAATTTTTACTTGAAAATGGTTTGGGGCATTGAGGTGTTGAAAGGTACTATAGAAACGTATTTTTCCTTTCTTTATCTGGCCCACTTGTAACTAGGGTGTAGATAAACCTACTTATTTTGCAAACTAATGTGTTGATGGTAATGTTGTAACTCCGTGAATGAAATCTCCCTCCCGAAAATCGCTACAGCTTCAAAATGGCCAGAATGGCGATGAATTTTACTCAATTCTTTATCTTAGCAATCGTTCCAAGGAGAACAGGATGGGTTTAAAATAAAGAAATTCATGAGAATAGGGATGAAAATGTTCATGAGAAATAAACTCTGTTAGAGAAGCTGGAAGTGTTTTACAAGAATGTTTCCAATTGGAATAAATGATCTGTTTCAGTATTCCCTAAACCCCTAATTTGAGTGAACCAAAATGATCCGATGGTCAGAATGTAACTGCCCCGGCTGCCATGGAAATTGGAGCAGGCAAGAGGCAGACAATAGGAAGGTCCATTGACCTTGGACTGGATATTGAGGATGTAAATTTCCACCAGATTAATTTAATCAAATTGATGTTCGCTCTCAGCTGCAACATCACCTCACATTAGGAGAGGATTAGTTAAAGGCTTGGTCAAAGATGCAGGTTCAAAGGAGGATTTTAAAGGTGTGGTTGAAAACAAATTTCTATGAATGCTGGAATCTGAAACAAAAACAGATTGTCTGACACAAAACAGACTGCTCTGACAAAGAGTCATCCAGATGGGAAACATTGGCTCTGTTTTTTATGCACAGACGCTGTCAGACCTGTTGAGATTTTCCAGCATTCGCTGTTTATGATTCTGAAGGTGTGATTTGATGGTGAGGAACACACCATTACCTTAACAACTTGAGACTGACAACAGCTGAAAGTTGAGCACACAGCGAGATTTCAATACTGTGGACCTTCAGTCCCAGATTGAACATGAAGGGCAGAATGGATTTGAATAAGGAATCTTAATAGCGCTGGGGATTTTACAATTACAGCTTTCAAAAAAACAACAAGAATGGTCTTTCGTCATTCACACGCTTGAGAACGTTAATTGGAAAGAGCTCAGGGATTGTTCAATCTTTTTGTCTATGTTAAACTCATCCTTGAGAGACAGATAGAGATCTCTGAAATAATGGAAATACTTTGTATTCCAGAAAGAGAATCTGTGTTTTTATTTTTATGAGTGTTGTGAGAATGCATGATTCACATTGATCATTATTACAGAAAGAACAATAAAAATGACATCCTGGCTTTTATAGAATTTCCCGATGTATTTGCACAGTCTATAGGAAGGGATATTTTTAACATGTTTGTTAATGGGTGGAATTAATATCAGTCAGCATGGGAACACGTTATCTTTACATGTTATTAGTTACTGTCAGCTGAACAAATTCATACTGTATTTCTTCAAGAGCTGATTCTACAACAGAATATACTTGAACTGAATATTTTGAACTCACACTCGGCTCGATCAGTAATTCAATTCCTGGCAATTTAATCATTAATCTCTCTGACAACAGTAACGAGGACCTTTCTATCCATCACCATAATGTTTGGAAGAATAAGAGAATGAGAAATTGAAATACATTAGATCAGTTTTATCAGTGGAGAACATATCAAAGAATATTAGTATGACTGTGAGAGTACCCATGCCAAATACACACATGCATTGGACTTGCTGCTAAATTTGTGCAGGCCACGTTTTAGACAGTCCAGGTGGGTAAACATTATCACGAGTTAGGAGAAGGAGTAGGCTTCTCAGCCCCTCAGGCCAGCTTTGCTATTCAATAAGATCAAAGTTAATCTGACTGTAACCTTAATCTCTGCCTCTCCCTAATAACCTTTCACCCCCCCCTTATTCCTCTAGAAGCTATCCATCGCTGCCTTATAAGTATTCAAAGTGTGGAATTTTCCCATTCTGCACTCAACGGGAATAGAAGCAGGTGGGGTGGGGTGGGGGAGTGAGGGGGAACCACACACAGGTCCAATGACTTTGGTGATATTTTGCAATCTTGAGACAGGCAGTGCTGAAAAATTTCATCCAAAGGTTTTGTTTCCACTGTCAATTGAATTGAATTGATTTATTATTGTCACCTGTATTGGGATACAGGGAAAGTATTGTCTCAAAGAACAAAGAACAAAACAGCATGGGAAACAAGCCCTTTGGCCCAACGAGCCCGCACCGCTATCCTGATGTTCCCACCTCTACCCGTGATCCCTGTCTATGTTTATAGATCTATGGATTAAAAACCAAATTTGAGACAATTTAGGGAGAATTTGTTTTGCCAATTAGCTTAAGAGCGCATCTTTGGGATGTGGGAGGAAACCGGACCACCCAAAGAAAACCCACGCAAGCACGGGGAGAATGCGCAAACTCCCACAGACACAGGCCCAAATCCGTGTATCTGCACAGCACAGCGATAGTCACTGAGCTGTCATGTTGACCATCAAATGGTCCAGGTCAAGCGTACACTAACGACATGAAGCACTAGGATACTCTCGAAAAACAAGAAATACAAATGAAAACATACCAGTCATAAAGTACATAGAGAAACAGAAAGGAGAAGATGCAGAATTTAACACTGCAATCACAGATATGGTGAAGAGAAAGATCAACTCACTATGTAATAGGACCATTCAAAATTCTGATGGCAGCAGGGAAGAAGTTGTTCTTGTGTTGGTTGGCACATGTTCTCAGTCTTCTGTGTCTATTTCCAGTCGTAAGAAGGTGCAAGAGAATATGCCTGGAATGCCTGGGTTCCTTGATCATGCTGGCTGCTTTCCTGAGGAGTAAGAAGTACAGATGGAGTCAATAGATGGGAGGCTGGTTTGCATGATGGACTGAGTTCGGTCACAACTCTTCATAGTTTCTTGCAGTCTTTGTCAGAGCAGGAGCCATATCAAGTTGATATGGATCTGGAAAGAATGCTTTCCATGGACCATCTGTAAAAGTAGATGTAAGTCGTAGTGAAAATGCTGAATTTCCTTTGCCTTCTGAGAAAGTAGAGGTGTTGATGTGTTTTCTGAACTGTCGCATCAACATGCAGGGCAGATTGTTCGTGATCAGAACACCAAAAATTTGAAGTTCTTGATCATTTCCACTTCACCACCTTTGGTGTAGGTAGGGGCATGACATCCACTATGTTTCCTAAAGTCGATAACTGTCTCCTTCATTTTTCTGACATTGAGGGAGACATTATTGTCATTGCATCATTGCACCAGATTCTCTATCTCCTTCCTTTAGGTTGTCTCGTCATTATTTGAGATTCAACTCATTAAAGTAGTGTTATCAGCAAACTCAATAATGGAGTTGGAGCAGAATTTGGTCATAGAGTCATAAGTGTACAAGAATTATATTATGGAGCTGAGGACAAAGCCTCATGGAGCACTGGCATTGAGAATAAACAAGGAGGAGGTATCATTGCCTATCCTTATTGGTTGTTGTCTGTATGTTTGAAAATCGAGGATTTTGGAGGATGAAAATCAAGAGGGAGAAGCCGAGTCCAAGGCAATGGAATTTGGAGATGAAATTTGTTAGGATAATGGTGTTGAAGAATGAGCTATAGTCAATAATTAGGAGTCTGACATTGGTATTTTTGTAATCCAGGTGTTCCAGGGTTGAGTGTAGGGCCAGCGAAGTGGCGTCTGTTGAGGACCTGTTGTGGCGAAAGGCAAACTCTAGTGGATCCAGGCAATCTGAGAGACCAGACCTGATCTGTTCCATGACTAACCTTTCAAAGTACTTCATAATAATGGATGTCAAAACTACTATCATAAAGGCACACTGTCTGGTTTTTCTTTGGTACATGGATGATGGTTGTCTTCTTGAAACTGGTAGGGGCCTTAGGTCGGTGTAAGGAGACGTTAAAGAAGTCTGCAAATAACCCCATCAGTTGTCTGCATGGGATCTAAGTGTTGCTCCAGGTACCTTATCTGGGCAAGTCACTTTCCCTAGGTTGACTCTCACAAAGGCCAATCTGACATCTGCGATGGTGACCTCAGATATCGGTTTCACCGAGTCTGTTGGGGCAAAGGATGTAGTCTCTCTAATCTGTTGCTCAAAATGGGCATAGACTGCATTGAGTTCTTCAGGGAGGGGTGCATAGGTGCCAGTGATTCTATTCATCTTCACCTTGCAGCCTGTTGGGTCTTACAATCTTCCATAATCACTCAATATTCGTGTAGGTACCGTGGAATTCTAGCTTGTTCTGGAATTGTCCCTTAGCATCTTTGATGATTCTCCATAGATCATATCTGGATTTCTTGGATAGGTAAGGATGACCTGACTTGAATGCCTCAGGCTTGGACTTCAGAAGGTAGTGGATATCTCTGTTCATCCATGATTTCTGATTGAGAAACACTTGGTTAGCCTCTTTGGCACACAATTTTCTACGCATTTACTAAGGAAGTCTGTTACCACTAGAGGATATACATTCAGGTTGGTCACTGAGTTCTTGAATATTGACAAGTCCACCAGCCATAGAAGATCATCCAATTCCTCAGACCAACATTACACGATTTCTTTATCAGACTCTGCTGTTTCGGTTTTCATTGTAAATCGGGAGCAGGAGTACAGGAGACATGTTGATGGTAACTTGGTGGGACATTCTTAAGCTCGTCCTAGTTGAAGTCCCTGGCCACGATGAATAAGGCTTCAGGATGCTTTGTTCTCAAGGCTATTTATGGTGATATATATTTCTTCCAGCACAGTCTTCATGTCCATATGGGGTGGGATGTAATCTGCTGTCAGGACAACAGGTAAACTCCCGCAGCAGGTAGTAGGAGTGGCATTTCATGTCAGATTCACTAGGTATGGGAAGCTGAAACTCGCCAGTATTGTCACGTCTGAGCATCCAGAGGTGTTGATTAGAAGGCAGGACCCATCTTCCCTCGCCTTACCTGAGGCTGCTGTGCAGTCCACTTGATGGATTGAGAGATCATCTGGTTGCAGGGCACAGTCTGGTGGTGCGGGAGTGAGCCGTGTCTCCGTGAAACAGAGCACACAGCAATCTCTCAGTCTCCTTTGGAAAGAAAGTGGGTCTGGCTTTAAGTTAATCTAGCTTATTTTTCAGATATTGGACATTTGCCAGGATTAAGCTGGGAAAGGGGGTTTTGGGACCATGTTGTTTCAATCTCACTGGCAGGCCTGTGTGCTTCCCATGCCGTTGGATGAGTGGTTGCTTCTGGTCAGCCTGGGACATGGTGTAAGTAGACTACGGTATCATGAGTATAGGTGCATCCACTGAGGTTCTTCTCTTTGGTCAGTGTGTAGGTAGAGGATTCATTTCCCTGGTTGTGGTTCCACTTCCATAATTGTATCAGTACAGTTGGACTTTCCAGGTCAGAGGGGTTGGCAGCTGGTGGAGCGAAGGCCCTGGCTCTGGAGCTGCTGCGCTGTTCGGTGGGTGTGGAGAGTTGAAAAGAGTTCGAGTTTAGTTTTAGGGGCTTAGAACAAGAGTAAAGATGGTATTAGAGGGTTCGCTGGGAACAGCCCGCGGGAGGTCACATCTCTTCAGCGCCATCTTGAAATGAAGGATCTGGGCAGAAAGAAGAACTTGTTATAAATATGAGGCAGTGTCAAAGTAGCAGCCAATGTAGATCAGAGAACACAGCGTGATGGTTAAATGAGACTTGATGTGAGAACAAGATCTTTAAATGAAAATATCCAAACAAAAATCTGTTCCCTATTTTCCAGTAATAGCTACCCCTATTCTTCTGTGAATGAGCAAATCCTTCCCAATCACTACAAAATTCCCAAGTTCCAACTTTAGAATCTTCACTCTGTATTCACCTCACTTTTTTTTCCTTCATCACTCACTCCCTCCTCACTCTCATTCTGATCTCACTCTACTCGTCACTCACTACATTCCCTCCTGACTCTTCCCTCCCCTCCCTCCATTCTTTCATCATTCCGTCCTTTCCTCCCTTCATTCTCTCCTCACTTTGGCCTTCCCGCCCTCTATTGCTTTCTCATTCTGTCCTTCGCTCTCTCCCTCCATTCCATCCTCACTCTGTCTTCCTGACACCGGTGCATTTTATGGCCAGCAGGTGGGGTTTGAAGCTGCTGGACCCCATGCCTCCTAATAGGAGACCCCTGTGATGGTGAGGAGAGAATGAGGACCTCCCTTGCCATCCTGCCAAACCCTTGCTTCTGGCTGACCTCCATTTTCCAGTTCTTCCTTGGCCTCATCTTCCACGCCTCCTGGGCCTCCTCCCCTCTATGGCATCAGCCAGGACTTCCTCCCCCTCTGTGGTATCTGCTGGGGCTTCCCCTTCCTCCTCAAGGGTGTCTTCTAGCTGCTGTGCCAAGTTGTGCAGAGCATGGCAGACCACAATAATGTGGCAGAACCACAGGGATTGTACTGGAATGTGCCGCCAGAGTGCCCCGACTTACCAGATGGCAACGTGAGCCTCATTGTAGTAGATCTCCATCTCAGTTTCGGGCCTCCGCTCTGCCATCATCGACTGTGATCTCAGTGCGTAGCCCTTGTCCTCCATGAGCATTTGACAAGGTCCCCCATGCAAGACTTCTTGAGAAGGTGAGAGGGCATGGGATCCAAGGGGCTTTGGCCTTGTGGATCCAGAACTGGCTTGCCTGCAGAAAGCAGAGGGTGGTTGTGGATGGCTCTTTTTCTGCATGGAGGTCGGTCACCAGTGGAGTGCCCCAGGGATCTGTTCTAGGACCCTTGCTGTTTGTCATTTTCATAAATGACCTGGATGAGGAAGTGGAGGGATGGGTGAGTAAGTTCGCCGATGACACGAAGGTCGGTGGTGTTGTGGATGGTCTGGAGGGATGTCAGAAGTTGCAGCATGACATCGACAGGATGCAAGACTGGGCGGAGAAGTGGCAGATGGACTTCAACGCGGATAAATGTGTTGTGGTCCATTTTGGCAGATCCAACGGGATGAATGAGTACACTATCAAAGGTAGGAGTCTTAGCTGTGTGGAAGAGCAGAGGGATCTTGGGGTCCGGGTCCATAAGACTCTCAAATCGGCCTCCCAGGTGGAGGATGTGGTTAAGAAAGCTTACGGTGTACTGGCCTTCATTCATCGAGGGATTGAGTTCAGGAGTCAGGAGGTAATGCTGCAGCTTTATAGGACCCTTGTCAGACCACATTTGGAGTACTGTGCGCAGTTCTGGTCGCCTCACTATAGGAAGGACGTGGAAGCTATTGAAAGGGTGCAGAGGAGATTTACAAGGATGTTGCCTGGATTGGGAGGCATGCCTTATGAAGACAGGTTGAGGGAGCTGGGACTGTTCTCCCTGGAGAGACGAAGGTTGAGAGGCGACCTGATAGAGGTTTACAAGATGTTGAGAGGATTAGATAGGGTGGACTCTCAGAGACTATTTCCCAGGCCTGAAATGGTCGCGACGAGTGGGCACAGATTTAAGGTGCAGGGAAGCAAGTACAGAGGGGATGCTAGGGGAAAGTTTTTCACTCAGAGGGTGGTGAGTGAATGGAATCGGCTGCCGTCGGTGGTGGTCGAGGCGAACTCGCTGGGGTCTTTTAAAAGACTTCTGGATGAGTATATGGGATCCAATGGGATTGGGGGTTATAGATAGGTCTATGGCTGGGTAGGTTTTGATGTGTTCGGCACAATTTGTGGGCCGAAGGACCTGTTTGTGCTGTAGTGTTCTATGTTCTATGTTCTATCCTGGTAGCCTGGGGTGGCTTTTGAAGAATTCAGGGAATTCCAAACTCTGCAAGATGTAGGTATCATGCACGTTCCCTGCATGGCGTGCACTCACATGTATCATGTTCAGCAGGTGGTCTCTCACTCTCTTCACATTGAGGGAGTGGCTCCTACTCCGAGTAATGAAGGGCACCCCTTGATCACCCAGCACTAAGCACCTTCAGGGTGATGTGCATGCCATCTATACCCACACAAGATATTCCGGCAATGGCAGTGAATCCTGCAGCCCAGGCTTGCTGTTGGGCCCAGCCATGTCCAAGTAGATTAAATTGGCTGCCCGGATAAAAAGGGCACCCTTCACCTTGCGATGCTCTTGTGTACAGAAATTCCACACTGATCACAGCTAGGAGCCTGGAAGGAACTGGTGGTGTAGAAGCTGGAGGCCGCTGTAATCCTTACTGACACAGGGAATCGGTATCCTTTTGCCCCACGAGATACCAGGTTCGTGAGGATGTGGCATAAGGTGCCTCACTGTCTCCTTGCTGAGATGCAGTGTGTGGCGATAAATGACACTGGGCAGCCCATCAAAGGACTGTGGATCCCATAGAACTGGGGTCTCCATCTCCACTGATCCCAGCACCTATCCCACCTCAGGCCAATGGACAGCTGCATCCTTGCCCTGACCAGTGGCTCCCTATCCCCCTGCTGCAGCCTCTAACGAGAGTTGAACTTGCCAGATGTTGATTTGCCCTCAAACATCTGTCCCCAATCTATATTCTTCAGTTCCTGTCTATTATTGCTGTAATTAGTCTTCCCCCAATTTAGCACCTTAACTTGAGGACTACACTTAACTTTATCCATCAGCACTTCAAACCTTACTGAACTGTCGTCAGCTCTCCTGAACTGCTCCCCCACTTAAACATTGACCTCCTGGCCAGGGTCATTCCCTAATACTAGGTCCAGTATGGCCCCTTCTCTAGTTGGACTATCTACATACTGTTTCAGGAAGCCTTCCTGGATACTCCTTACAAGCTTTGCCCCATCCACGCCCTAAGCATTAAGTGAATCAATTATAGGTCATTATACAATCCCAACCTCCTGTCCTATCCCTGTAAGTCAACATATTTACCCCACTAATCCCCCTTAACTACGCAGCTTGGTACACTAAGAAGCATTTAGCATGGCAATCCATCTAACTTGCACATCTTTCGTCTGTGGGAGAACAGTAGATCACCTGGAGACACAGGGAAAATAAACCCATGCGGACACAGGGAAAATGTGCAAACCTCATACAGACAGTAACACAAGGCTGAAATCAAACCTTGATCACTGCAGCTATAGTCAGCATTGCTGACCATTGTGTCACCATGCCACCAGATTAACTGGTTATAATTAAAACATTCTGACAAGTCGAAGGAAAAGAGTCAAATGACACAGATTTCACTTCTCACTAATTCCACAGAAGAATTACTATGAGTTTGAAAAGAATGGGGGCAACTGATTCAGTGAGAAGCAGAAATATTGAAGATGTTGTGTAGAGATAATGATTGTTGTTGTTGAGAACGGACAATGAGAATCATTTGAAAACTGCCTTTTCAGGGAAAATGAAACATTTGTGAGGAAGTTAGAATGTCGGCAAATTGAAAACTCCTGGAAAGTTAAACATGGAGACAATTGCTGAATCATCAACCTGGGGAAAACAAGCAGCATTGGGAAAGAGGACTTTCCACTATCTCATTTGCACTAGGTTTAGAAAATGGAATGTGAGCAAACACTCTGGGCAAAATTCCCTGGCCATGCTGGTTTAAAAGTCAGAAATTCCTGCCCGATCATCAATGGCATTTCACATTCTCTACAATGAGTCCAATAAAATTCCAGTGGTGGGCAGGATAAGAGAATTCTGGCCTCTGAAAGACTTCATTCAATCATTAATAGTCATTATCCCATGTGTTTCTGCTGTTCCCATATCTCTTTATCTCCATTCCTCCAGCCACCAATTAAACATATTGCTCAATATTCTGCACAGTATATTCCCCTGGCAACGTGGAACGGACAGAAAGCTGACTGCAAGACAATGGGAGTCCAGGTATAGTGTAGCCATTCAGATTGGCAGGAAATGGAAAGTGATTCCCATAGGACCAATGCTGGAACATTGTTGTTTCCAATTCATATTAACAACGTGAACAATATTCACAATAAAGAACAAACTGAAGGGAAAATGAAATGTGATGAAACCAACAACACGATTTCCACATTTGTAGATGACGTAAACATTGAGGAGCATTGTCAATACTGAGGGGGATTGCAACAAATGAGGATAAAACATTAATAAAAATACAGAAGAGGCATCTCAAATTAATTTCAGCATTGATAATTCTGAGGGATTACAATTTGCTCAGAATCATAAAGTCAGATATAAGATGGAAAATAAGAATTTAAATGAGGCAGAGATGCAAAGAGATCTCAGATTTTCTATGATCAAAGTGTTAAGGCTGTTACAGGAACAAACCAAATATTAGGCTTTAATTCTCGAGGATTGGAAATAAAAATTAGAGAGTTGCAGTTAAACCTACATAAAGCACGGTCCAGCCGTACATGGAGTTCTGTGTAAGGTTCTAGTCACCACATTAGAAAAAGGATATAGAAGCACCAAGGAGGATGCAGGAATGATTGACAAGGATGAAAAGGATTCTACTTCTCAATAAATGATAAACAGCCTAGCTTGCTTCACAACATGAAGATTTCTTTGCACTGGTGTTACATCCACTTTACATAAACTAATCATCACAAACACCTCACAACATAACTTATTTCATTCAACATATAGACTTCTTTTATTTCACAATTACATGTTATATCGCATAATTACAAGGATTTAATCAAAACAAAATCATCCAATGTAACAACAATATCAGAATGTGTATATGATAGCACTGTCATAACTCAAATCATGGGTGTTATTTTCTTCTGCTTTCTTCCTTCTTTTACACAGAAAAGAATGTTCCATTTAAACCCACATATTGTCTTTTCACTCTTTCCAGGCAGAATTCCACTCACAATCCCAACTTAAAATTCACATTCAATTGAACAATGACCCATAACTTCTGATTAGCGGCAGAAAGCCATGGGCTGCCAAATATAGAAGTTATTTTTGCTGACTTACCTGTGTCAAAAATTGTCAACTGACTCTCTACGGGAGCAGCAGCCTTCGGCCTTCAGTGATACAATCGCCATAGGTCGCAGTGAGATGCAGGTGGACTCTATCCACACTCTCTCATGACAGGGCCAGTTTGGGAACTCCTTTGAGATCTTGCTTGGAAATAGCAGTTTCGATTGGAAACAGAGCATCTTTTCTGAGATGTTGAAGATTTGTGACCATTTTTATTTCTTTTAAGTAGTTAATCATTGGCTCATTTAGAGTGTAATTTTTAATTCTATACTGGTTTCACAGTAGAACTGGAGGCCACTGGGGCATCCTAGGGAGACTGAGGGCAAGAGGGTGTGCTACTGGAGCAGTGCAAATCTGGTCCTGCCAGCCTGTCCCCTTGGTAATGACCACCAGGCAGTGCCAGGGGTGGGACTTATAGAAAAAGAGCTGTATGGGTTGGCTGAGTTGGGAGGAGGGCATTGCTGTGCACTCTGCTTGCGAATGGATTGGGGGGAGGAGGCCTATCTGCATCATGCTTGTTGTGGGGGGGTGTGATTGGTCTGCGCAATAGTGGGAAGGAGCAGTGGGGGCTGCATTTTGGGTGGAATGCGTCTCTCAACCAACTGTTGGCCTTGCTTTTGCGAGAGGGGCAGGGAGGTGGAGACATTCATTCAGTCTTGAAGGTCTCCCTCTCTCTCAGGCCTCTGCTGCTGCTATTGCGCATGTGCAGAATCAGAGACGTGCACATGTGCAACAGCTCCCTCTGCAAGCTGATTGATGAATTAAGATGTGAAGATTAAGCCCAGCGCACTACCTGCAACAGCTAGAAATGGTCTAGGCCATTTTTCCATGGAATATGTGCACAAGAATGGGTGTGACAACTCGCTCAAAAGACAGATCAGTGACTCTTCAATTTTCCTACTTGCTGTCACTTAGAATCATTCTCATAAAATTCCACCCTTCATGCGCAAAGCATATCTGTTTCTTTTGCTTTGAACCTATAACTCCTAACATAGTTAGGCATTTCAAAAAGAATATTGGTAATGAGTTTGGAATTTGTATCATCATGAATATCAAGAAAAGACTACAGGCAGATTGAAAATATGGGCTAGAGCATTTGCAGCTGCTAGAGGCAGTGGATGGGGCTTGCCAGCCAGCCTACTGCTCAGAACAGAGCCACAAACTATGTATGCACACAAAAACTAAAACACAGTAGCTCTTAGACCCCCAATCTCTGCCCCACCCTACCTCCAAGGCAAATACACTTCCCTCTCTCCCCTACAGACATCGAGGAACTGTCCAAACTTTACTGACCCCCCCCCTGAACATCCAGTCCTCCCGAGGTGTCTTTGCACGTGGCCCCTCACAACATCCCTTGTTCCTGATCATGTTATTGTGTGACATGACCCTCTCGCTCTCCTGTCCCCAATCATCACAGAGGCGCATTTCCCCCACATTCCCCACCCCTGCATCAGCACACCTGCAAGTACTGACTTGGCATCCCCTTCATGACAACAAGGCAAACTGCATTAAACTCACTCGAATGCTCTAACAAGCGCACAACTCATCCAAAGTGTCTGCAGCTGATCTGAAATAACAAGGGACAGCCTGTAAAAACCCCAAGGATGGACAGACAGGGAAACAATGCAGGAAGGAATGGTATCAAGCAGGACAGCCCCTGGTTCCCCAGTGGTTGCTGGAGGCGGCGGATGCCAGATGGGAGACTCTCTATCACACCCCCCTGCCCCCCAGCAGGAAACTGTCCTATGGGAAGGGACAGTAATGCACCATGAGAGATGGTGACAGCATGCACGAGTGCCAGGCTTAGGGCTTAGGATCCCACGACACAACTGTGTCTCCAATAGACCATGTGTGGCGTTGGGTCTGAACACGACCATTTTAAAGTCATGGATGGCTTTCGCTGCGAGTTGAATGTCCACCGCTGCGTGCTCAGCCAGCTAGTAATGGGTCATCCAGCCCACTCCTTTGCCACCCAGCACATCCCCAACCCTGGTCACCCTGAAATGGTTTGGTGAACAAGCAGTTTCCTGAGTTGAGGATCCTGAATCACAGCCTTCCTCTGGATAGGGAAATAACAGCGCAAGGCGACAGTGTCCCAGACTTTGATAAGGTCCTTGTAAAAGACAGGCCATGCCTGAAGGAGCCACAAAGACGGCTCAGACCTGTAAATAGGAGCTGCAAGTTAGACTTCAGGCCATGCACCTGGCCAAAGAAATATGGGGGGGGAGCTGGTGTTCAATGTGGACGTATCACTGCAGGGTCTGAAGGCGGTAGGTCATACCTGCGTGTGAAGGCACAGCAGTGCCTGACCACTGTCCCTAAGTGGGAAATCCAGAACCACAGCAACAACCCAATGCAATCCTTTGTCTCAGAAGAACTGTATGAATGTTCTCTGAATGTTTGAGACAAAATTAGGGGGAGGGGTGGAAGTGAACAGCTGATACCAGAGTATGGAGACAATCAGCTTGTTCATGATGCGAACCCGCACACAGCACTCAGAGCAATCCTATCCGGCGATTCAGGAAAGAGGTGACCTTGGTTTCCAGCTCTTACCAATTCACCAGCTACAATTCCTCAGCTGGGCAAAGATGGATTCCCAAGTAAAGGAAGCTGGCCCTGCTCCAGGTGAACGGTCTGAGCTCCACGGGGAGGGGATCCATCTGCCACAGCCTCACCAGAAATCTGGAGCATTTTGCACCGTTGATCCTGGCAGAGGATGTAGCAGAGTATACGTTCTGGTACTCGCATATCCTCTACAGGTCAGCCAGGTCTGTGAACACGAGAAGCATGTCAATGGTGTAAGCTGACAGGACCACTCCCGTGCAGAGTCAAACCTGATGACCTCCTCCGCAAGAGGAGCAGGAGTGACTCCAGGCAAATGGCCAGACAAGAGGCAGCCCTACTGCCCTCCTCTCCAAAAGTGAACAGCTGCCATTAAACCGAGATCCATTAACCGTAATGAGAAACTCTGTGGCTGCTTATAGAAATCGGAGCCATACAAAGTGATAGCATTGAGCATTCATTATAACCACCACCCTACAATTAGGTGCAATGTTGCTCATGTAGAACCCTCCCCTTTTGCACTCCTGAGATATGTGGCTTTGTCTCTCGTGGGGTGATATGGGTTTGTTGCAGGAAGCACAGTGCGTACATCCCGTTCCGGAGGACCGAGAAGTTCCAGAACCTCCAGAATCTCTCTGCCACCATTGATGTTGAGGAAGTTGGGAGCAAGGGGGACCCGACACTGTGTTCCTCAGTCAGTAGTTGCCTGCCACAATTTGTACCTAGGCCCACACTCTGGTGTTATAATGTTGCATGAGATTGTAAGGATGCGTAAAGTGGGAGGAAGCGGGGGTGGTTGGAACACACCCACATGCGGCAACACAGGCCCTTAGTTGCCAAACCGTGTGTTGATGAGGTCCTCTCTCGCCTGACGTGCATTTTTGCAGCCCTCCAGAGCCTGGGTGGTGTTGGTTGTCGTCATTATCATCCTCATCTTCCTCCTTTGCATCCTCCTGGGTGACTTCCTCCCCAGCGATGGCCAGCTGGTCAACCTCCATCTCCTCCTCATCCAGAAGGTCTTCCCACTGCTGTGCCAGGTTGTGTAGGGCACATCACACCACAATATGGGACACTGTCAGGAAGCTATAATGCAGGGTCTCATCAGAGTAGTCCAGGCACCTGAACTGCACTTTGAGGAGCCCTACGCATTGCTCCATGATTGACCCACATTGGCCTCATTATATCAGATCTTTGCCTCAGTCTCAGTTCTTTGTGTAGGTGTCATCAGTCAAGTCCAAAGTGGGTGCCCCAACAAGCCATCCCTGCACTCTGGGCTCCAGCACAAGACCTCCAGGTCATCCAAGCTCCACAATATAAAGCTGCCATGTGTGCTGCCAGGATGTCTGGCACAGATGTGCATGATGTGCAGTTGATGGTCACATATGAATTGCACATTGATGGAATGGAAGATTCATGATTCTTCTGTGATTTTTCTCTGGGACCTTGAGGGTGACATGGGTGCAGTCTCTATCCCCTGCATATTTGGCATCCAGGTGATAACCACAAATCCTGTAGCCTTGGTTTCCTGCTGCACTGAGTCCAGATCAAGTTTTAAACACTGGGCATTGGTGACCTCCCTCACACACTTGTACACAGATGACTGTGAGACGCCACAAAGGTTGCCACAGGCAGCCTGGAAGAATCTGGTGGTGTAAAATTATAAGGCAGCAATCATTTTCACAGCCCCTCGGGAGTGGATGCTCTCCCCGTGTCCTAGGCAGCCGGGTCTTGTAGCAAATGGTACAAATGGCAGCACATTCTGATGGCTTTTCGGAGTGAAAGTGGTTGGTGGCACACAATGTCCGATAGCTGCTCAGCTGACGCTCAGTTGTGGAGGTGCTGGGGTCACTACATGCTTCTTCACAGGCATCCCCTCTCAGAGCAATTAACAGCCACATCCTGCCTCCACTTGTTTTTATCCTACAGGTGTTTTGGTCCACCTTGTTGTCTAACGAGGGACATACACGCAATGGGTCGTGAGAGGGCTGCTCTTGGACCTTTTTCGAGAGTATCCTACTGCTTCACGCCGTTAGTGTACGCTTGACCTGGACCATCTGATGGGCAACACGACAGCTCAGTGACTATCGCTGTGCTGTGCAGATACATGGATTTGGGCCTGTGTCTGTGGGAGTTTGCGCATTCTCCCCGTGCTTGCGTGGGTTTTCTCCGGGTGCTCCGGTTTCCTCCCACATCCCAAAGATGTGCTCTTAGGCTAATTGGCAAAACAAATTCTCCCTAAATTGTCTCAAATTTGGTTTTTAATCCATAGAACTATAAACATGGACAGGGATCGCAGGTAGAGGTGGGAACATCGGGGTGGTGGCGTGGGCTCGTTGGGTCGAAGGGCCTATTTCCCGTGCTGTTTTGTTCTTTGTTCTTTGTTCTATCCTGCCTCCAATAGCTGTCTCCCTCCCCTCCAGCCTAGCAACATACACTTCCCAAATCCCCCACTCCCCTCAGACAAGACACACACACTCACAAATCCCCTAATCCCCGCAGACAAGCCACACACTCTCTCCAATTCCACCTCCCAGACAAGCCACACACCCAGCCCAATCCCCTCAATTGTCAGCACCCCTAGAAAGGCAACACTTCACCTCCCCTTATTCCATCCTATACAACACCCAACTAGAACCCATGCAGTAGTGGCCTGATAAATAATGTTTGACAACTCCCACGGCTGCAGCATTGGCATTTCTGAGAATTTCCAGCTCCTGTCTCAACCACCAACATTGCTTGCTGCTGCTAGCACTAGGACCCAGAGCCAGTGCCAAGGCCCGAAGACAACATTCAGACCAGGGTGAATGCTGAGAGGCCAAAGTCAGACTCTGTGAGCAACAGCAGCACCCCCATCACACACGCAGTTCTCCCCAACCTAAAACACATCATAGCCACCACGAATTAACACCCTGTTTCACAGTACTGAGCAATTTGGAACCAGAGATCTAGTTCCTCACTCTCCCACAGCTCCGTCACCTGGAGCCCACTTTCATAGAGGAGGTGTTTTGCTCACTGATTGAAGCTGCAGTGAATTAGGTCGATAAGGCAAGTGACGTGGGACGATTGTGAGTAAAGTCCACTAATAACATCACCCATTTTGGATGAGCTTCCGATCGCACCAATTCTTTTTGATATGATGGGAATGGGAACAAAAATAGGCACCATTCCTGCTGCTTGGCTCAATTCCAATTTTATCACATTCTTGTTAAACATGGATGTAGTGAGATTGCAAAACTCTGCCCCCAAGTTTAAAAAAAACATTGAGGGTGCGATTTTCCAGACCTGCTGTGCTGTGGGAAATCTCAGCGGGAGGCCAAAAATGGAAATCCCAACCGGTGTCCGGTTGATCATGACCTTGTGGGACCATTTTTGATTAAGTAATCAGCCCAGCACCGGGTAACAGCGTGGGGCTGACTACATGATGCAAATGCTTACTTGCATCACATAGCGACTGGGTATGCAATTGTCCAGGCTCACTAAAGTTTCTGACCCCGCTAGTGGAGGTCCACACTAGCGGCGATCACATATGGTGCCCAGCATCAGTGTCCCAACATGCTGCGTCGCTGGTGGGAGAAGAGCCATAAAGGTTGAGGCAGGGTGCCCCTTGGGTGAAATTAGCCTGGCATTGCCCATTGGTCATCCTGACACTGGCACAGCCAGCCTGGCACTCTGGAAGTGATGATGTGGAGATGCCGGCATTGGACTGGGGTAAACAGAGTAAGAAGTCTCACAACACCAGGTTAAAGTCCAACAGGGTTATTTGTAGTAAACGTCACTAGCTTTCGGAACGCTGTTCCTTCGTCAGGTGAGTGGGGAATTCTGTTCACAAACAGGGCATATAAAGGCACACACAATTCACAGATACTAAGTAGAATGCAAATCTTTACAGCTAATCAAGTCTTAAAGGTGCAGACAATGTGAGTGGAGATAGCACTAAGCATAGTTAAAGAGATGTGTATTGTCTCCAGTCAGGACAGTAAGTGAGATGTTGCAAATTCAGGCAAGTCATGGGGGTTACAGGTAGTGCGACATGAACCCAAGATCCCGTTTGAGGCCATTCTCGTGTGCAGAACTTGGCTATCAGTTGCTGCTCAGCGACTCTGCGCTGTCGTGTGTCATGAAGGCTGCATTGGAGAACGCTTACCCGAAGATCAGAGGCCGAATGCCCGTGACCGCTGAAGTGTTCGCCAACAGGAAAGGAACAGTCTTGCTCGGTGATTGTCAAGCGATGTTCATTCATCCATTGTCATAGCCTCTGTATGGTCTCCCCAATGTACCATGCCTCAGGACACCCTTCCCTGCAGCATCTTGATACATTGCAGGAAAGGAGGTTTACACAGTTCCAGTTTCTGAAGTTCAAATGCTCTCTCTTTTTCTTTTTCCACTGCACTTGCCTCTTTCTCTCTTTCTTTCTTTTGCCAGTCTCTTTCATTTGTTTCTAATTCAAGCTGTTTCATTTTCTTTTCTTGTTGCAATTGTTCCATTTGTAATTGAATCATCATCAATTCCAATGCTTCAGACTGTGTCTCCAGCAAACATGATTGCCGAATTATTGTTAAATTATCTCTATCTCCCTCACCCCTTCAGGTACAATCAACGTCAACTTCTCCACCAATTCCAAAAGCTTGAATTTCACCACCCTTTTTTAAATCACACTGAGTGACCTCTTGCACGCCCAGAAAATCTTTTTCCACCAGAAGAGTCATTTTTCACATAACACTTTCTGTTTGAAATAACCAAGTGCAACATCTAAATTAGAGCACCACCTCCTCAACACCCACTGTCTTTGAGTTCAATAATTGCAAGCCAAACGAAGCATCAGAATTTTTAATCCTGTGAAAGCCATCACGGTTTTGTTAGGGTCCTGGACCTGAACAACAAGGTATATCATAAAGTCGGAGTAGACACAAAACTTCTGAGAAAAAAAGTTTTACTCCAGGTGTGATTCAACTGAAAAATTACAGTTCAATTAGAATTCTTTATCAAAATAAGCTTTAGTCATGGCACGGTTTACATGTAGCTCAAACAAATTAAATAGCGTAACTCTCAACAGTTGAGCCAACTTTAAACATGGCAAATTGCCCCTTAGTCTCCCAAGATGTATAGGATACGGAAGTTAGTATGGTCAATACATGGGGGTTACGAGGATAGGGCTTGGATAAATGATCTGTGGGAGAGTCGGTGCAGACTCGACGGCTGTTTTTTGCTCTGTATGGATTCTAAGATTTACCAGTACTCTCTGCTTTCTGTGCTTTCGCCAATTTTATATCCACGACCCCACATTTCATATAAGTACCACAGGCTTTACCTTTTCTAACTAGTCTACTGTTTGGGATTTTGAACAACCTTGAAAGATTAGAATCCTAAAACGTGAACTCTGCTTCTCTCTCCACAGCCGAATATTTTGAAAATTTCTGTTTACATACTGCTGATCTTTTATTTCCCCCAAACAGAAGTTTAACAATTGTAATACTATAATCCTCTGGAACAGCTTCCTCGTTCAAGCAAAATAGGGAGACTACATCCAGAGCCTCTGCAATTTCCATACTGGTTTTCTTCACTAGCCTAGAAAGCATCCTACTTAGACCAGGTAATTTTGCTGCTTTGAAGACTGACAATAGTCAATTTAATATCGACAAAGTACAATAAATTGCCGCTATTCACAGGAATTGCATTCCTACGAAACCTTGCAAATGGAGAAATTATGAGGAATGAACGTGCTTTTTTTTCCATCAGTCACATAGCCGTGCATTCGTTTGGGAAGATACTCAATTATAAATGGTGGGTCAGTACCTGTATCGGACAGACGGGGGAGCCTCTGTGCAATACATCGGTCAATGTTTCTAAATGAACAGAGCCTTAATCACATCGAGAATCAGACAGGTCCACAGGACGCCTTCATTCAGACTGCATTCAACTTGCAACCGTTCCAGACTCTGCTGTATTATCACTGCTATCAAATACAGGGGAGATGGGGGAAGAAAATACGGGTAAACACAGCTCGCGTGATGGGGTGTAGAAAGGCAGATAATTGAAAACGCAAAGGAAGTTACAAAAGGAGGTATTCGGCCACACTATGACTAACATATTTTTATCTTATCCGACATTCCTCTGCTGCGAGCTGTAGGAAAGGCCATGAGATTGGAATCAATTATAATCAAGTAATCAAAATATAATAATTAATCTTCTATGATATCCTGATTAACTGTTGTCAATATGAGGGATCAGTGTCACACTATTTGAGTCTTTGTAGTTGCATCATCCTTGGTGAGTGAAATGTGCCATATTGCCTTAAGCCAGAGTAAGGTTACTTCTAGGTAAGAGGATAAATGTGAGATCACTTGCAATTTAATTCATAGGATCATTGAATAATACAGCATAAAAGAGGTCTTTCGGCCCATCGACTCTGCACTAACACACAAGAAACATCTGAATTTCCATCTAATCCCATCTGCCAGCACTTGGCCCATGGCCTTGAATGTTATGACGTGCTAAGTGCTTATCCACATACTTTTTAAAAGATGTGAGGCAACCTGCCTCTACCACCCTCCCAGGCAGCACATTCCAGATCATCACAACCCTTTGGGAAAATGTTTTTTCCTCACATCCTCCCTGAACCTCCTGCTCCTCACCTTGAACATATGTCCCCTCACGACTGACTCTTCAAATAAGGGGAATAGCTGCTACTTATCAACCCTTTCCATGTCCCTCATAAACTTGTACATCTCGATCGCCCCTCAGTCTTCTCTGCTCCAACGAAAACAACCCAAGCCAACCCACCCTCTCCTTATAACTTAAGTGTTTACATCTGGGTTGCAAGCCATACCAATATGACTTTTGAAAGAGCAGTGAAGTGTTCATATGTGACGTAGAGGTGTTTAACTACTTGGCAAAGCATCAAAATAGATTTAAATCAGGTTCATGCCTGTTACGGATGTGAACCTGAATAAACTTGTTGATCCATAGAGCAGCAAATTATTGAATGGTTTCAAGAAGGAGATAGATATATTTCTAATAAAAAATGGGATAAAGGGATTTAGGGAAAAAGTGGGGAGGTGGATTTGTGACCAGGGAGAGATCAGCTATCTGACTGAGTAGCTGATTTGCTATCTGATTGAATAGCAGATCAGGCTCGAAGGGCTGAATTGCCTCCTTCTGCTCCTAACTCCGATATCTCCAGCGAGGGGTGATGAAAATTGAAAGTTGTGATCTTCCAGTAAGGTTCGCTACTTTTGCGTTTCTTCAGATCTTGAGCCCCCCCATCACACTCCCACAGACAGCAAGCGCACGTTCCGGATCACTCCCAAAGAAATGAACTCCTGGAGTTATTTTGGAACTAGTTCCAAGCGTCCTCACCATTTAGCTTAAAATTCAATCAATTCATGATATCCTCCCCTTAATTAGCTTTCATTCATAACCCTTCTGATCTAACTCATAGATTTACTGTTGTCCCTTAATTTTAAAACATTTACTCCCTCCTTCCCCCTTTGCAGCAAACTCCCAGGGTGATCACATTCCCATTGCCACTCCTTTTTGCAGATCACTCAGTTTGACAGATATTCTCAGTGCTGGGAGTTGGAGTAAACTGTGTTACATTCCCAATGTTGGCTGTTTTATGATCGCTGTGTCCCATTGTGTCAGCGCTTGGCCAATAGCCTTGAATGTTATGACGTGTCAAGTGCTCATCCACATATTTTTTTAAAGGATGTGAGGTAACCTGCCTCTACCACCCTCCCAAGCAGTGCATTCCAGACCACTGTGCCCAAATCCCAATGCCACCAGATCCAAACTGTTGGATCTGGTGGCATTGGGATTTGGGCAAGCTAGACTATTTGCAAAACTTTTTAGGGTATAGCAGATTGCCAAACAAGGGATTATTCCTAAGAATAAGAATTGCAATGAAGTGTTTAATATTTCAAATGATGGGAATTTGGATATCATTTGTTAGATTGCTTTTAATGGGCGTTTGGACAAAGTGTACCAATTTCTAATGAACTTGGGGTGGCATGGTGGCTCAGTGGTTAACACTGCTGTCTCATAGCACCAGGTTCCTGGGTTCAATTCCCGGTTTGGTTCATTGTCTATGTGAAGTTTGCACATTCTCACTGTGTCTGCGTGGGTTTCCTCTGGATGTTCTAGTTTTCTCCCACATTAGATGCATTGGCCATGCTAAATTGTCTCTTAATGTCCCAGGATGCTTAAGTTAGAAGGATTAGCAGAGTAAATATATCAGCTTACACATATTTAGAATAGAACTGAAGTGGGATTGTTGTCGGTACCGACTCAATGGGCTAAATGGCCCGCTTTTGCACTGTAGTGATTCAATGATTCTGATACTGGGAAATTGATCAAGATGCACTTGTCTCGAAATAGTGTGAGTTCAGGTGAGGTATTTTAGATTTTTAATATTCAGGGTTTGGTCGAGCTATAGTCTCTCCCATCTTTGGAAGCTTTGCGGAGAGTACACCCATTACTAAGGAGCTAAAAGGTGAGTTGAGTTGGAAAATTATCAGTCTGCAGACATTCTAATTCAGTTTGTGTTACACAAACACCATGATCTCATCCAGTGGCTTGCGTTTCAAGTCTGGCACAGTGGCTTCTTTTGCTGGATAACCAACTGGCAGCAACAACAACAACTTTTCATTCACTGGGCGTCCAAGGATAACACGCACTCGAGGACCACAGTTCAGAGGGGTTGTGGTGACAGTCACAAGGCCAGCATTCTGTGGGAGAGATGGGAAGAGCGGGAGAAACAAAATGCTGCATTAAAATTCATTTGTACAAATTCATCACTGGCTGGACTCTGACTAAAGAAAATTAAACACAACATTTTTGTTTCAGGAGGATCCACTCCAGCTCGAACTGGCAGTCAGCATGATACTTGGAAACTAACATGGAAACTAAGTGCAGCCAATCCCCTTCCACTGACCATTTGTTGATTGTGTCCATAATTCTATATAAAAAAGACCACTGCACATCAATAATGTTCTTAAAGCCTGATGTGGTCGTGTCCTCAAGCTGTGACTCAGTGGTCATCCTTTTGATTCAGTCACAGAATGTGGACATAACTGGCAAGGTCAGCATTTATCAGCAAGCTTTGTGCATGAGCAGTGAGAGAGAGCACATCCTGAGTGAGACACAGCCAGAGTAAGTGTGAGTATCAGGCATTTGGTGCACAGCAGAAATTGAATGAAGGTGGGAACAGGAAGCACTTTTTGCTTTCTAACGGTTTAAATATTCAGAGAGTGGGCTTGCTCTGCTGCAGCAGTAGAGGCTATAATGGAGAGAGCTGATTGATAATAGTGAATGAGGTAGGTAAGTATTTGCTACTTCGAGCGCCTATAATTTGTAAGATCTTTTTATAGTTGTTAATTTGTATGTTCTGTAGTAATGAGGAGTAGGAACGAAGGGCCTGAGAGCAATTGATATTATTTGACATTAAGCATCTTCCAAAAGTTTAATTCAAAGAAGTGGGGGTGGGATGGCCTCTCAGGAGAAAGCAGCATCAGCAAAGTTCATAGCACATTGTTGTCTCTGCTGTACTGGGGAGGAGTGAAAGTGTGGAAATGCAATAGTTATGAGGGATTCAATTGTAAGGGGAATCAATAAGGCATTTCTCCGGCCATAACCAAGATTCCAGGATGATATGTTGCCTCCCTGATCAAGGATATTTCAGAGTTGTTACAGGATATTCTGAAGGGGGAGGGTGAACAGCCAGTGGTACATATTTGTAAAAAAGAGGTATGAGGTCCTAGAAGCATAATATGGGACTTCGGAATTTGTCTGAAAAGGAGGGCTTCAAAGGTAATGTTCCCAGGATTATTGCAGTGCCATGCGCTAGTCAGAATAGAAATAGCAGAATGAATCAGATGAATGCTTGGCTGAAGAGATGGTGCAAGTGGGAGGGTTTCAGACTCCTGGGACATTTGAACTGGATCTGGGGGAGGTGTGGCCAGTACAAACTGGACAGGTTATACCTGGAAAGGACCGGAACTGATGTTCTCGGGGAAGTATTTGCTACGGTCGTTGGGGAAGGTTCAAAACAAAATGACAGGGGATGGGAACCTATACAAGGAGTCAGAGAGGGAGAATCAAGAAAGGAACAAAAGACAGGTGAGAGGAATAAGAAAAATAATAGGAGGAGAAAGCAAAGGCCAGAATCAACAAGGCCACAGTAAAATAATAATGTGAAAGCGATGAGATGGATTGAAAACTGGTTGGCAGAAGGAAACAAAGAATAGGAATGAACGGGTTTTTTTCCGAATGGCAGGCCATTGTGAGTGGAGTACCACAGGGATCGGTGCTAGGATCCCAGGTATTCACAACATATATTAATAATTTAGATGAGGGAACTAAATGTATATCTCCAAATACACAGATAACACAAAGCTGGATGGGAGAATGAGCTGTATGGAGGGTACAGAGATGCTTCAGTGTGATTTGGACAAGCTGAGTGAGTGGCAAATATAGTATAATGTGGGTAAATGTGACGTTATCCCTGGTAGCAAAACAGGAAGGCAGATTATTATCTGAACGGCTATGAATTAAGAGAGAGGAATATGCAATGAGATCTGGGTATCCTTGTACACCAGTAATTGAAGGTAAGCATACATGTGCAGCAGGCAGTAAGGAAGGCAAATGATATATCAGTCATCAAAGTGAGAGGATTTGAGTACAGTACCAAGAATGTCTTGCTGCAAGTATACAGGACATTTGAGAGGCCACACCTGGGATATTGTGTGTCATTTTGGTCTCCTTATCTGAGGAAGAATGTTCTAGTTAGAGAGGGAGTGCTGCAATTCCACGAATGGCAGGACTGACATATAAGGGGAGATGGAACCAGTTAGGATTCCTCTACTGGAGTTCAAAAGAATGATGGGGGATTTCATACAAATCAATAAAATTCTAACAGAACTAAGAAGGATGTTTCAGATGGTCTGGGTGTCCAGAACTAGGGATCATAGTCTAAGAATACAGGGTAAACCTTTCAAGACTGAAATGAGGAGAAATTTCTTCACCCAGAGAAGGAGCCTGCAGAATTCTTCACCACAGAAAGCAATTGAGAAAAACACATGGTAGCTGAAATTTTACCATCCAACCCACCAGGATAATCATTGTGGATGGGACACAGAAGATGCAAAGGTCTGCTGACCGTCAGGCAGATTTTTCCAGCATTGGGGCGAGCACAGCCAGAAAATCTCATGCTATATGTTTTCAAGAAGGTGTTGGATATGGCTCTTGGGATGAAGTGGATCAAAGGATATTGGGGGGAGGCAGGATCAGGTTCAGTTGAATGATCAGCCATGATCAGAATGATTAGTGAAAAAGGCTTAAAGGGCCAAATGGCCCATTCTATTTTCTATGCTATTACCCTTCCTTAATTGTTACTGAGAAGCTGGTGACACTCTTTCCCACACTCTAGGCAGGCAGAGAATTAACTTCTCTGAAATGTGGGAAAGAATGTACAAAGGCCATTAGGAAATACTGATGAAGAATGATAAATACCCAAGTCTAAATAAATCCTGCACCACGATAAGGGGACAGTTGCTGGGAAACCACAATTCACAATTAGATAGATGGGATTGGCTGTTTCCAAACCAGAGATCACCATTTTCTGGATAGCAGGAGATTATATAGCTTACACAATTTAAAACCATTATCAAATATCAAATGTGACAGCACAATGTCAATTTGCTTTCAAAGGGCCAGCCTTAATTCATTCAGATTCATTCTGAGACTTAGTGTCCAAGGTGGATCAGAGGGGTAGGAGTGGAGGGTGATGGGTTATCACCAGAAGAAATTGCAAGCATTTCTGTCTCTACTGCAAAATCATCAAGCCACCATGAGTTTTGGGAATCAGAACTGATCAGAGGTCGATGAATACAGGTTTTGTCTCAACCTGCTGGAGCATGCTTCAAGATTGGCCTGAAGTCTTCAGGAATCAAAGGACAATCTTCAGGACATGGACTATGTTTAACCATGAAGAAAGTCATCGGGACATGAAAAATGTTGTGTTTTTCTTATTTCCTTTGAACTTTTTCTTAAGCAGATAAAAATATTGGATGTGGGTGGATGGTGGATAGTGGTTTGGCTGACAGTGTCATCTAATTGGATAATGAGTCTTTTTGCTTTTCTGTTGGAATGAACAGGCAGAGTCACAAGAATGGATATATTGGCCAATGAGTGTCTGACGGACAACCACATGATAAAACCTCCAGGAATACATTTCATCACAGCTGACATTCCTCACCAGAAGTGAAAATTTACCTAAAGTACAAGATGTTAAGCATAATCAGAGGCACTGGTCACAAAAATCCAATAAAAGTAGTAAGCTACAGAGTTGGAACCAAACAGACAACTATCGTTCAAATCAATTTAAATGGTGATAACAGCAATTACATCCCATTATCAGATAAAGTGTGAGTTAAATCCTATTGAAAAGAGCAGCATTTATAACTTGTTAAAAAACAGAAGCTAGGCAGTTAGGAGAATTACAAATAGAGATACCACCACTGAGGACCAGTTGTTGTTCATGTATTTTTAATTGAGAGCCAGGCAATTAGAATGAAGTCAAAGGGAGATTTGGCAGGTTAGAATCCATTATGATCAAACCGTGATCAGAACCTATTTTAGCTGGAGATCCAGCCAATTAGAATGCATTATAAATGAGGAAGGTATTAGAACAATTATAAATATGGGTATTATGAGCATAAATTTTCCCCCCAAAAAAATTGGGTGTAATTTTAGGGTCCTGTCACAATTATTGAGGAGGGGGGGAGCGCAGACGTGTAAAACATTAAGAATCAACTAAAAATCTATTAACTGTGGCAGGAATAGAAAATACCTCCAAAGGAGGGGATGGTAAAATTCCACCACAACAGTTAAATCCCATTATAAATGGAGACTGTTAGTTACAGCCCCGTTAAAATGGAAAGATTTGGGCCAGGAATTTCTGGCCATGCTTGCCCCAAGACCGGAAAATTCCACCCAAGATTAATGGACCTTTGCATGGTCCGTGATCTCTCCACTACAATTCCCATAGCGGGAGAGATGAGAAAATTCCACAATTGACATTAGAGCCCACACCAGCAGTTTGAGCCCATTACACAGAGAGGGACCGGCAGTTAAAACCCTCAATAGTTTAGATGGCAGATAAAGCCCATTCTAAATTTGGAACAGACCTTTATTATAGATGGATTGACTGTTACATACAATTACAAATATCATCAGTTCCAACCCACTGTAAATTGAGGCAGGCAATTGAAGACAAAAAGATGAGCACTTAGAACATCGATGGAAACACCAGCAGTTACAGCCCATAAGAACATAAAAAATAGAAGCAGGAGTAGGCCATCTATCCACTTGAGCCTGCCCTGCCATTCAATAAAATCATGACTGATCTGAAGTGGAACAGTTCCACTTTCCTCCTGCTCCCCATAACCCTTAATTCCCTTATCTATCAGAAATCTATCTACCTGTTACTTAAACACATTCAAAGAGGTAGCCTCCACCACTTCAACAGGCAGAGAATTCCAGAGATTCGCTACCCTGTGAGAGAAGAAGTTCCTCCTCAGCTCTGTTCTAAACTGCCCCCGTTCCCCTCCTCGTCTCTTATTTTGAGGCTGTGCCCTCTAGTTCTGGTTCCTAACTGCTGATCCCTTTATTTACAATTACTGGGACACACATCAAGCCAGTTTGAAAAAAGGAGAGAGCATCCAATCCAATAGTCTACTATTCAGCTGCAAAGTTGTAGGGCAGCATGGTGGTTGACACTGCTGCCTCACAGTGACAGAGAACCGGGTTCAATTCCAGCTTCAGATGACATTTTGCATGCAGTTTGCGTGTTGTCCTCATGTCTGCAAGGGTTTCCTCTGGATGCTCTGACATCCACCCCTAGTCCAATGATGCACGGGCTGGATGGATTGGCCATGCTAAATTGCTTCTTAGTATTAGGAGGACCAGCAGGGTAAATACATGAGGTAGCGGAGATAGGGTTTGGGATTGTTGTCAATGCAGGCTTGATGGAACAAATGGCCTCCTTCTGCATTGTAGGATTTTATGATTATTCCACAGATATATTCTAATTAATATACACTCGCGGCACAGATAATGACTGGAGGTGCAAGTCTGTTTAAGGTAGGGTTTGTGTTGGGAATTGCCATCAGTTAACTATAACTCCTAGCCTTCAATTTACCTTCCCTCTGCATTAATAGCCTCTTTGCGATCAGCTGTACCTCCTGTTTGAAGATGGTGGAACACAGGAGGGAGGAAGTGCTGAAGTAAAACGTTTGGTTAGTGAAGCAGGGAGTATTTCCTGCGATCAGGGCTATGTCACGTTTCCAGACTTGCCTGCAGAGCTGCCAGCAGAATTCCACAGGAGATTGAAACGCTGATCTCGTTATAGTAATGGGTCTTCTTGCCAGTGGGTACGATTCCATAGATTTGCTTAAATACAAGGATCAGATAGGGAGCAGTATCAATATAGTCTTTAATCCAGTTCGTCCTGCAATGAGAGAAAGGAGATACTTATTTTCTATAGCCTCCTTTGAAAGCTATTTGCATTATTGACAACACCACGAAAAACTGGCTTGAGGCTTTGGGCCTAAATTTATTTACTGAGATGAGATTCCTCTAATTAAACAAAAGCAAGCAGCTGAAAAAAACTGTAATTCTGAGAATTAATGTGTACTCTTGAACTATTCTGTTCCAGGTTCCCATTGTGTTCTGTTGCTTTTAACCAGATGTTCCTGATGGTACCCTGCCGCTTAAAAGACTGATCCAGAAGGTGAGATCGTAGGGACGGGGGAGTAGAGTACTAGACTAGATTGAGGATTGACTGAGAGAAGGCAGAGTGTCAGGATAAATGTGTCCTTCTCTGGCTGCTGAGATGTAACCAACTGGGTACTGCATGGATCAGTCCTTGACCTCAACTGTTTACAATCTGTATAAATGATCTGTGACAGGGACAGTGTTACACAGCCAAATGTGTGGATGATACTGAAATAGGTGGGAAAGCAGCAGTGAAGAGGAGATGAAGATTTTACAGACAGATATAGGTAAGCTAGCAGACTGGGCCAAAATTTGGCCAGAATTTGACGTGGATAAGTGTGAGATTGCCCATTTTGGCTGAACCAATAGAAAGACAAGTTGTTATCCAGATGGATCCAAATGGAAAGCAGATTCAAAATCTATCTGGGCAGAGGGATCCGGGTATCTTTGTTCACGAATCACAGAAAGTCAGTATGCAGGTACAGCCTCTAATAAAAAAGACTTATCAAATTACTTTACTGAAAGGGTTGTGAATCTTTGGAATTCTCTGTCCCAGAATTGTTGCTGCTCCATCTTTGAATATGTTTCAGACTGGGATAGATGGATTTTTGGGCATCCACAACTCCTGGGCAGAGAATTCTCAAGATTTATGTTTGCAAGCTTACAACTGCTTCCTTCAAACATGATTTCACAGTGATTAGCACTGCTGCCCCACAGCACCAGGGAGTTGGGTTCAATTCCCACCTTGGGTCACTATCTGTGTGGAGTTTGCATGTTCTCCCCGTGTCTGCGCAGGTTTCCTCCGCATGCTTCGGTTTTCTACTACACTCCAATGATGTGCAAATTAGGTCGATTGGCTGTGCTAAATTAGTTTCCTAAGCTGTGTAAGTTAGATCATCAAATTTAATATCCTGATTCCCCCATTCTCACCATATTCCTTGATTCCTTTGGTCCCAAGAGCTAGATCCAGGGGGGGCGATTCTCCCATAGCGACCCGCAACTTTTCTGTTGGGTCAGGCTGGGAGATGTGCGTCACCGGCCATTTTCCAGGATATGCACATGTGCCGGGAATGCATGCGCATCTCCCAGACCTGGAGAACAGTCGGGAGTCTAGGCCATGCTGGAAACCGGTGAAAGGACAGATAAGTCATTTGAATCTTTTTTTTAATGTGGTTTAAATATGTTTAGCATGCGATTGTCAGGAACTTACCGGGCCCGATTGAATCTCTCACCCAGCCAGGAGTACTTCATTCTGGTGGGGTTTAGTGTAGCTCCTCATGTTCAGGCAACTAGCAGGAGACCCATCGGAATGAAGGGGGGGCAACTGGAGCCCCTAGGGGTCAGGCATCAGGGGGTTGGTGCCTCCGGACATGGGTACCCTGACAGTGTCAGTCTGTGCCCACTAGTATTGCCCAAGGGGGCATCGAGGCACTGCCCAACTGGCAACGGGCAGTGCCTACTGTGGGCAGGACCTCGGAGTGATCAGTGGAAGTGGAAGGTCCTGCTGCCATTCCGCAAGGTGATCAGTCTGGGATGGTGGGAGGGCAGCGATTGGAGGGGCCTTGGGGCAGGAGAAGGGAAGGAGTTGGTTGTTTGCCAGGATGAGGGGATCGCCAATGCTGGGGGAGGTGGGGGCTGGACATTGGGGCACCCCAGGATGGGTGTGATCAGGCTGGTCCAGGAACTGTTGTGGGTGCCACGATCAGGCTGTGGGAGGGGGCTGGAGAGGCAGCACTGTGGGGGTCCCAGGCTGGTCAGTGATCGAGCTGGCCAGCAAACAGGGACAGATTGGGTCACTATGCACGTGCAGAGTTCCAGAACACTCAGACTCTGGCGTGAATAGGCCCCGATTCTCTGCGTTTTTAATGAAATTCACAATTGAGACCTCTGCAGTGCACAGAGTGGGAGATTTGGATGTGAAGTTGAACTGAGAAAACAGTCATGATCTAAAACAATTTTCCCACCAAGTCAGCACTTTTGGGAGAATCACCCCCATCCTTTCTGAATCAACCCTGTCTAACCCTGTCAGAATTTTCTATGAGATCTCCTCTCATTCTTCTAATCCCCAATGAATACAATCCTAATTGAATTAGTTGTTCCTCATATGACAGGTCTGCCATTCCAGAAATCAGCCTGGTAACCTTTGCTGTACTCCCTCTATAGCAAGGAGATAAGTCCACAAAAACTGCACAGAATACTTCAGGATTGGACTCACCAATATCCTATATAATTGCAATAAAACATCTTTATTCCTGTACTCAAGGCAGGAGAGATACTGGGGGGGATTTCCCAATCCACCCTGCCACAGGAATCATAGCAGGCAGGGGGCAGACCATGAAAAGTTCAGTTGGCCTTGATGAAATTTTCCAGTTTTGGGGTTGAGTGCAGCCAGAAAATCCCACACACTCTCAGATGGTCGGTCAGACCTGAAGGGCTGAATGGCCTCTTCTGCACTGTAGGATTTCTATGAATCAATGGCCCATTTTGTAAAAACAGGATTTGCCTGGAATTGGCAATAACATACATCCAAGTTTATGAAAGGCACTACATAAATGCAAATCCTTTGTTTTATTGGTCACTTAAAATCAGCTCCCACCAGTGATCACAGAGTTACTCATGTGATTGGATGTACCTCAGCTGCTTTAAATCGGAGACCCATTTCTTTCCCATTCTCTTTTTATAGTTAATTTCTTCTTCCTCCTCAACAATTGTACGGATTTGATGCTTTATCTCTGGGTCTTGTACAACTACGAAGGTCCAGGGCTCTGTGTGTGCGCCACTTGGAGCAGTGCCTTCAAAAGATCAGGAAGTTAGCTTCATTTTCAGAACATTACACAACATTTGGCCCACTGTTCCTGTGCCAGATCTTTACACTTTGTACTCCCTTCCATGTGCCCCAATGTTAGCAAATATTCCCTTTTCAAGTTTATATCCATTTCTGTTTGGAAAGTTACTGTTGAATTTGTTCCCTTTCAGGCAATGCATTTGTGTCTACAAGGCTACGTAGAAACATGGGAGGTCAAATGAGCAGGCAAAACTCTGGAAGGTGGAATATTAAATGGGCAAATGTAAAAATACCCATCTTGGTAGGAAGAATAAACAGAGGCTTATTATTATATAAACAGTGAAAGGTTGCAGAACTCTTGAGGTACAGTGGGATCTGGATGTCCCACTGCATGGGTAACAACAGGCTGGTGCACAGCAAGTAATCTGGGAAACTAATAGAATTTGAGAACTTATTGTGAAAGGAATTGAATACAGAAGTAAGAAGATGATGCTTCAGCTGTATAGAGCACTGGTGAAACCACATTTGGAGCATTGTGTATAATGCTGGTCACATTATTGACGGAAGGATGTGAATGCATTGACAAGCAGTTCAGAGATGGTTTACTAGACTAATATCAGAAATGGACACATTTTCTGAGGAAAGGTCAGAGAAGTTACGTTTGTATTCACTAGGGTTTAGAAGCATTGTGATGATTGATCAAAATCTTTAAGATCCTGAAGACCATTGACAGGGTGGATGTGGAGAGGTTCCCTCTTGTTGGACAATCTAAAACTAGGGGTCACTGTTTAAAGATGTAGGGTCACTCATGTAAGACAGAGGAGGACAATTCATTTCTTCCCAGAGAGTTGAGAGTCTCTGGAAATCTCTTTCATACCTGCTGTCCGGATGACACTGTCAATCACCTCCCTGGGGACCATTTCCTCACTGATAAAACGAACACTCCTTCGCGCATTCATCAGTTGATAAAACTCGTTGGCTCTGCGGATCATTTCATCCTCTGAGTAACGTGGTGGTGAATATGGAACATGCTGCACTTCCAGATCTTCCTCGTGAATATCCCCTGCTGAAATTGAAAGGACCAGAGTTAAATTGGTCAATTACACAGAACCATGTGGAATCAAACAGTCAGTCTGGGATAGGAAACATCAAACTACCTGAATTCAAGCTGTCACAGCACAAAAGGCAATGGTCTAGTGGTATTATCATCAGACTATTAATCCAGAAACAAGCCAATGTTCAAACCCAGGCATCAATCCCACCATAGCAAATGTTGGAATTTGAATTTGGTAAAAAAAAATCTGGAATTAAGAATCTACTAAACCATTGTTGAAACCATTGTTGATTGACAGAAAAACCCATCTGCTTCATTAATGTCCTTTCGGGAAGGAAATCTCCAATCTTTATCCTGTCTGGCCTACATGTGATTCCAGGACAACTAGGGATGGACAATGAATGCTGGCCAGCCAGCAAAGCCCATATTCCACAAATGATTTACAAAAAACAGAATAGTCACAATGCTTTGGTCCAGAGGGTTCTCAATGCCAGATCACTGGTCACTCCAGTAATGGGGGAATTCTCCCATCCCACTTGCCAGGGGAATCAGAGAATGGAGGGGTGGTGGGGAGGAGGGGACAAGGAGTGGATCATGCAAAGGTCCATTGACCTCGGGTGGGATTTTCCGGTTTTGGGGCAAACACAGCAGGAAACTCCTGCCATATGGCTTCTATAATCTGGAGTATGACAGATTGAAGCTAATGTAACTAAAAATTGGGACAGATGTAAAACAGGCTGCACCATCATGCAGTTCAAGATCTCCCCCATACCTATTAAATTAACCAGCCAGTAACTCTCCGGATTAGCTCCCCTTTAATGGATTCTATATGGCTGCAGCCATAGTCAGGAGAGCTCTGAAATGTAATTTCCAGGGACTCGGCAATTTAATCACACGATGGGTTCAATGAAGCAATCACTCCAAACTGATCCAGGCTTGCCTGAAGCCCAAACCAAATCAGCATGAGATCACATTTGAACAGAAGCAGTTGGGTTATGAGCAACAAACAAGCTCAGTGCAGTTTGTTGGTTGATGCCTAATGAGTCTTGGTCAGCTTCAACACTGAGCTCCCCACAGCAAGTTCCTGAGAAATGGGAGAGGCAGGTCAGACCATGGGGTGGGAGGAGAGGTGAACTAGCAATGACCTAGCAATGTTCTTATGAAGCCAAAATGCTTGTTTTGCCCATTTATTCACAGGTTTTGCGAGTCTCCTATAGCCAACGTATGACAACAGTTTGCATGGTAGAGCAGCAGACTAGCAGGCTCCTTGACCCCTTTCAAGGGCTATCTGACTTTGACATCCCATGGGCTTTTCATGTCACTGGAGCAAGCAAAGAGTGCCTTCCCAATTTTCAACGCATAAACACTTATTTTCCCTAAGAACAAAGCAGCCAAAAGGGAATTTCTCCTCATTGATAATTAATATAACTAACTCAATCACACAATGATTACCACAAACAGTTCAGCCTCATGACTGACTCCTGATGTCACTCACTCAATCCCATTGAATATTATGAAGAGAGTGTCATAATCCAGCGGGTGAAAGTTGTCACACAAACCAAATACCAAAGGGAAACTTGGCAAATGATCAGAACTATTATCTTTTTGTATTTTGACCATGAGAAGATTCATGTACTGAAGTCAGAAGCCACAAATTGCATAATATTACAACAAGTCAAACCCAGTGTTGCTGTAGGGAAAATGTGTCACAGAACTTCTCATTCAACTATGAAAATTTGAGAAACTTAAAAAACAAAATCCTGCTTTCTAACAAAACAGACAAATTTCTAGTTCAGCTAAAAGCTGTTTCATTTTGTGTCTTCACAGCACTTTTCCCAGCACAGAGCAGCATTTCAGGAAGTTTTATGTGGCCACTCCCCACATAGCTCTCACATCTCTCTTCAAGTAATTCTCCCCTTGTTCATCTGTATTCCAATGTCCTTATCCGCCTTCAAGTCTTACCCTTCCCAGAATATAAAAATAATTTATATGCTCCCTACTGCTCTGTTAAAATAATGCCTTATTTATTTATAAACCTTTTCAAACTGTTTTTCACTTTCCTTTAAAAGTTAGCAACAGAACAAAACCAGCTTTATTTATCTCTGAATGCAAATTTCTATCCAATGCACATTAATAAGCCTCCAAAACTGTTAAAATTAATGTCTTTTTTCCTCACAAAGTGCTAGAATGGTATCAGTGACGAGGAAAGTAGGCTTATATAGAGTGTTGTTCTTGTTAACACGGAGAGGTTTGGGTATTCAATATCATGATTTTTTTTATTCTTTGGTGGGTCATGAGTATCTATTTCGCATTCCTAATTGCCTTGGAGGGCAGTTGAGAGTCAACCACATTGCAATGGCTCTGGAGTAGACACGACCAGGTAGGGACAGCAGATTTCCTTCCCCAAAAGTACATTAGTGAACCAGATGGATTTTTCTGACAATTGTTTCGTGATCATCAGTAGATTCCTAATTCCATATTTATTTTATTGAATTCAAATTCCACCACTTGCAATGGTGAAATTCGAACCCAGGTCCTGAGAACATTCGCTGAGTTTCTGGATTAACACTCTAGCAATAATACCACTAGACCATTAGCTCCCCATGCTCTAGTAAATCAGGAGAAGCTGTTTCCAGTGGGAGAGTGTTGGTGACCAATGGGCACAGATTTGAGGTGACTAGGAAAAGAGGCAGAAGTGACTTGAGGAAATGTCTGGGATATTAGGGAGATAACATAAGATGTAGTGCCATGAGACTGATGTAACAAATGATCCCACTTCAGATGGCAGTGGGACGTGGGGAAGTATGTTGCTGGTGAAAGCCTGATTATGGATGATAGCCTGCCCCCAAGAGCTGCCATCCTAATCAGAGTTGGCCATTGCTGAGCTGCAAGGACAGGGTGCCACAATGTTTGGCCATTTTTCAAGAAAGGTAATTAGGGTTGACAGATACTAAGGCCTGGTGAGCGATGGGTGGGGCCGGGGAAGGGTGGTCTGATGCTAGCAGCAGAGATTTGGGCTTGGGAGCAGCCGTTGCCAAGGACAGGGGGCTCTCATGTGCCATACGTGCCCATAAATGTGCTCCCCTCTCTCCCCATTGGAAGACACCAGGTTCCACCCCGGCATCAACAACGTACCTATAGAAGTGGGAATTGGCACATGATTGGTCATCTAAGTGGTTCAATTGGTGAACCGCCCAGTGGCAAATCTGCCAATTTTCCCACTGCTGGCAAAGTAATATGGCAACAGGAAGACTCCCAACCCCACCGTCCTCTTTCCCAGTGCCATCCCATGGCCATACGGTCAGTATTTCTATCTCCCAATCCATCCTGAAAAGGCCTGGAAGGTTCCAGTTATCCTTTTACACCATGAGTGTTGTAATTTAGAATGCACTATCTGAAAGGGATGTGTTGTGGAAAATTCACCACTTTGGAGTCAGACTTGGAAGTTCAACAGTTTTATTCGGACAAAGCTTTGGGAGAAGCACTGGGACTCCGTGCAGGCAATCACTTTCTCAACTACACAATGGTAGTTGAATATCTTTTATACTTTTTAAATGATAGACAGTACAGATATTTAGCTGTTAGCACATCAATACAAGTTGAGTAGACAGTACAGATATCGACAATTAGCACATTGTTACACACAGACAAGTACAGACATTGACAGTTATCACATCATTGAACATAGAGTAGATACATTTATGCAGTTATGTCTTTTATCAATGGCTGATCTTGTTATATACATTTATGTATTTATGTCCCTCTATCAGTGGCTATCTCATTACCAAACTCATTGTTCTGGGTCTGCTTTTATCTCAAGTTTAAGATGTTTCAAGGTCTGACCTGTTTCCTGCAGTAATTTAAACACTACGGGTTTTAAGTCTTTGTGTAATGCCTGTGCCCAAAGTTAGTACCTCTTAATGTCCTTTCCCAGAGTCAATTTTGTGTGCCACATAACCATTTTGTGTCCTTTACTTTGATTTCACTCCAATGGGTGGTAGAAGCAGATTGAATAGTATCATTCATAAGCAAATGGGATATTTGGAGGCATATATTCTTTAAGAAAAAAAGCAGGATCTGTGATTAATAGGGCCAGCACAGATATAATGGGCCAAATGGCCATTTTTCATGATGAACTATTCTCTGATTTGCCCTGAATGACTGCCGATATAGCCAATTCAGTCACGTGAATAACTAATTAAACCAATTTAACACTGGAAAAAAAGCAAATTGCTGCAGATACTGGAATCTGAAACCAAAAGAGAAAACACAGGAAAATCTCAGCAGGTCTGGCAGCATCTGTTAAGAAAGCAAAGAACTGATGTTTCAAGTCCAGATAACCTGACAAAGGGTCATCTGGACTCAAAACGCCAGCTCTTTTCTCTTTTCTCTGTGAGACCTACTGAGACTTTCCAGCATTTTCTCTTTTATAAACTAATTTACAAATTTGTCTTCTTATCTTTTCCGATTGCAAGTATTCAGCTTTCCAGAAGCTGGTGGAGTAAGTGCTAGCTGTGACCAGCAGCAATGGTTCAGCGAATAGAGTGTCCTCCACACTGAAGGATCTATGGAAGAATGGAAAGAAGTAGGGAGAGAGCTGCCTTTGTCAAGACCACTTCAAAAAAGTCATTCAGTAAATTCCTCAAATTCAACCTTGGAAGAATGCATTTATTGGAAGTCGTAAAAAGCAACATCTCCACAATGTGTTTTGTTTTTACGTAAGAGTAGTTAGAATGTGGAAGTCATTACCATGAGGAATAGCTGAAGGACATAAAGGAAAACTGGAACAGTGTATGAAATAAAGTGTTAGAAGGACATGCTTACAGGGGGAGAATAGGGTGGGAGGAGGCACGTGTGGAACACTGGCACAGACCTATCCACCTCCATCCGATCAAATTCTTTCATAACCTCAACCTACTCTTTCCTACAAATAAAAATAAAAATCCTTGTCTTTTCTGATAGGTTCAATTCTACTGCCATTCTTGTAAATCTTTTTGGCACATTATCCCACACCTTCATATCTTTTTTGATAGTTTGTGAGGTTAAGTACTCTTAATAAAACTAACATCTAACGAATAGTTACTAGTCTTGCCTTCTAAAGGATAGTGTGTGTTATGGTTGGCACATGCATTTTATGATGTAGAGATGCCAGCGTTGGACTGGGGTAAACTCAGTAAAGTTTCACAACACCAATTTTAAATCCAACCAATTTATTTGATAGTAAATTCGCAAGCTTTCGACACTATGTGCCTTTGTCAGGCAAACACTGCATTTGCCTGACGAAGGCACATAGTGTCGAAAGCTCACAAATTTACTATCAAATAAATTGGTTGGATTTAAAATCGGTGTTGTGAAACTTTACATGCATTTTACACAGGGAGAGAAACCAAGGTTAGGGATCATAAACAGAAAGCAGTTGTTTCCCTTCCCACACCCAGTGGTGCAAAAGGCAGACTTTCACTTGATTCCATTACCAGTTATTCCTGGAACAGGTCAGGTAGCCTGTTGCCAGAGGCTAATAGCTTGAGGGGTGCTATTCTGCAATAAGCATGGCTAACCAGGAGTCACTCCCATCTGCTTATTGGCATATTGGAAGGATTTTGCGAGTTAACACTCAACCTGTTTGGCTATATTCTGGACACACCTTTCTTGACCATCAAGTACTGACTACGGTGGGATTTGAACCTGGAGCATCTGGCTTTGAGGCAGGGATGCTTCCCACAGGATCTCGAATTCAATAAGGAGTTCAGCAGAATCTTGAAGAAGTGGTTAAATGTGATACTTGCAATCACGATATGTAGTTGAGAAGACAAAGCATATCAGGAGAATCTAAATAGACACATAAAGGAAATGAAACATGAGACATTGAGTAAGGAAAATTGGGAGGAGGCTCATGTGAAGTATAAACAGTGGCAGAAATAAATAATCTGTTGCTGTTGCTGTGCATCAATGTATTTGTACATAAACATCACCAGTCTATTTCTGGCCTTGAAATAAGTAGCCAAAGGTACAGATTGATAGCAAATTCACTAATTTTTTTAATGAGTTATAAGTCGGTTAATAACCTATTGAATTAATAGCTAACAGATATACTTGTGTGCCAGCTCCATAAACAGGGGGAAGTATGTTTGCTTCCACATGAAATTTTCTCATGTGGGTCAAAGGTTATTTTATTACTATGCGGCTGCTCTATGTTTTTTTTTCAAAAATGGTAGCAGTTTGAAATACCAAATACATTGCTCAGTTAGGATGTTTTCCGATTAAATTACGGATGATACTTGCTTTGCAATACTGAGGCAATGCTGTTCTGTCAGAGGTGCCATCATTCAAATTAAATGGTAAACATTGGCACTGGTTGATACTAAAGGTCTCATGGCAATATTTGTAGCAAAGGTTACCTGTACCTTGATAACATTGTATATATGCTGGCTCTTGAGTAGAGCCACTCTTTCAATCTCACACTTCTGTATTGTTTCTTATAGATCTGTAAATGTATACTTTCAAATATCACATTTCCTTTTGAATGATGTTGACCCTACCTCAGCTAATCTGCTGCTCAAACTTTCATCCAACCCTTAGTTAGTTCTGAGCTTGACTTTCCAATGATTAAGTGACTAGCCTCCGATATGGCCTGCTATTTTTGACATCTCAAAGTTTGAGCTGATCCAAATCTCTGGGTAGAGTGTTGATCAAGTGGGGCTGCTTTGTCGTGGATTGTGTCATACGGTGTGAGTGCTGTTAGAGTTACGCTCATCCAGGCAAGTGGAAAGTATTCTATTACATTTCTGACTTTACCTTGGAGATGGTGGATGGGCTTTGGAGAGTCAGGAGTGGGGTTACTCGCTACTTGATTCCCAGTCTCTGACCTGCTCTTGCAGGTATTTATGCTACAGTATTTAGCATTAAGCATTAAGCATTAAGCAACACAGCACAGCACGGGAAACAGGCCCTTCGGCCCAACGAGCCCGCGCCACCGTAATACCAAATCATTATCCTATTTTAATATTCCTATATAATAATATATATATTAATCCTAATTTGGAAAATTTTCACCATAGGGACAATTTGTTACCCAATCAGCCTAAGAGCGAATTTTTGGGTTGTGGGAGGAAACCGGAGTGCCCGGAGAAAACCCACGCAACCACGGGGAGAACGCGCAAACTCCCGCAGACACCGGCCCAATTCCAAGTGTCTGCACAGCCACATCGATAGTCTCTGAGCTGTCATGGTGCCCTTCAGGTGGTCCACATAAAGCACTCATATACGACATGAGGTACCAGGCAACCCATGAATCAACATCCAAGAGCTGTACCCGCACCACCTGCCGAATGCGTGCTCAAATTATGGACCGAATTACCTGTGGAAAAAAGCCGTAGTTAAACAGTCCTAATATATCCCTCTATCTGCATACCGCTCATGTGGCTGTCCAAGAGACCCTTAAACAGCCCCAGCGTGCCTGCTCCCACCACCTTACTCGGCAGTGCATTCCACACCCCCACTACCCTTTGTGTGAAAAACTGCCCTCTAATATTCGTCCTATACATAGCCCCCCTCACCCTATGGCCATGACCTCTCGTCCTATCCATTTCTAAAGGTGGAAAAAGTTTACCTCCATTTACTCTATCTATACCCCTTATAATCTTATACACCTCTATGAGATCCCCTCTAAGCCGACGTCTTTCAAGGGAAAACAACCCCAGTCTATCTAATCGTTCCTCATAAGACAGTCCTTCCATACCAGGCAGCATCCTGGTAAACCTCCTCTGCACTCTCTCCAAGGACTCCACATCCTTCCGATAGTACGGAGACCAGAACTGGGCGCAGTATTCCAAGTGAGGCCTAACCAAAGTTGTATACAACTGCAACATCAAATTTATGACTAGTCCAGTTCAGTTTCTGGTCAGTGGTAACCCCAAGATATTGACAGTTGGCCATTCAGTGATAGTAATGTCATTTAATATAGGGAAATGGTTGAATTCCCTCTTGTCATTGCCTAGCACTTGTGTAGTGTGAATATTACTTGCCATTTATCAGACCAAACCTGAAAGTTATTCAGGTCTTTCTGTTACATGTACTTCAAATAGATGTACTGCTTCAGTATGAAAAAAAGTAATGTCAAAGTAAAGTTTATTTATTAGTCACAAGTAGAGCATTACATTAATACTGTATTGAAATTACTGTGAAATTCCCCTGTCACCACAGGCTGCCGCCTGTTTGGGTCAATGCACCTAACCAGCACATCTTTCAGACTGTGGAAGGAAACCTACACAGACATGGGGAGAACATGCAAACTCTCCATACATAGTGACCTAAACCAGAAATCAAACCCAGATCTCTGGGGCTAAGAAGCAGCAGTGCTAACCACAATGCTACCATGCCACCCCCAAGGAGAATTGCAAATAAACATTATGCATTTATCTGCGAACATCCCCACCTCTGGCCTTTTGGCAGAGGGAAGGTCTTTGATGAAGCTGCTGAAGATGATTGGGCACTAGTCTGAGGAACTCCTGCAGTGATGTTCTGGTCCTGAGATGATAACCTCTAACTATCACAACCGTCTTCTCTTATGCAGGGTATGATTCCATCCAATGGAGATTTTATCCCAATTTCCATTAATTCCAGTTTTGCTGGAACTCTTCAAAGTCACGTTCAAGCAAATGCTACCTTGAATGTGACAGCATCACTCACATTTCACCACTCGGATCCAGGTCTTTTGTCCATGTTTGAACTAAGGTTGCAATGAAGTCAAGAGTCGTGAGGCCAGGCAGAACCCAAATCTGGTGAGCCGACAATTGCTAAATGCTGCTTGAATACAAAGTGATGGGGGTAGTGGGGGTGGGTAACCAACAATGCTGATGATCAAGAGTGCACTGATGGAACGGACAGATTGGATTTGTCCTACTTTATGTGTACAGGACCAACTTGGGCAATCTTCCACAATCTTGGTGGATGCCAGTATCGTAGCTGTGCTGGAACAGCTTGACCAGGAGCAGGCCTAGTTCTGGAGCATAAGTTTACTGTCAGAATATTGTCAGGGCCCATTGTTTTTGCTGCATTCTGTGGTTTCAGCCATTTCTTGATCTACGTGGGGTGAATTGAATTGGCTTTTAAAGACTGGCATCTGTAATGCTGGCAACTTCAGGAGGAGGCTGAGGCAGATAAACTACTTGGCACTTCTGGTTGAAGCTGATTGCAAACACTGTTCTATACCACACCAAATACATTTCAACACAGTAACACTACTAGAAAGCACAAAAGGCAACTTTATCTTAAGGGAGCTAGAATGATAAGTCAACACTGTTCACACACCATTTGGAGTAATTTGTTTACTTCTCTACACAGCACCTCAGAAAGGAAATATTAACCTTGGAAGGAATGCAGCGCAGATACACCAGAGTTAAAAAGATTAAATTATGAAGATAGATGGCAAAGATATATAATTATGTAAAATTAAGAGGTTAAGAATAAAGGATTTGATGGGATATATAGAAACTATTTTGGCACAGTTATTATCATTGCTACCTCACAGTGCCAGGCACCTAGGTTCAATTCAACCCTGGATGTGTGGAGTTTGCACATTCTCCGTGTGTCCGCATGTGTTTCTTCTGGGTGCTCCAGTTTCTTTCCACAGTCCAAAAATATTAAATTGGCCCTTAGTGCTGGCAAGATTAACAGGATAAATATGTGTGGTTACAAGAATAAGATCTGGGATTATTATTGGTGCAGGCTTGATGGGCTGAATGACTTCCTTCTGCACTGTAAGGATTCGATGGTTCTATTTCCTCAGGTGGAGGAATGCATGACATGGAGGCATGACCTTAAAATTGGAGCGAGGCTGATCAGAGATATTCAGAAATATCTCTTCACATCAAGAATAGGGGAAAGATGGAACTCTCTTCCCCAAAAAGCTGCTGAGTTGGGGTCAATTGAAAATTGCAAAACTGAGATTGATCAGTATTTGCAGACAAGGTAATGGAATCAGAGATTAAATGAAGTTACAAATCAGCTACAATTTCGCTGAATAGCAGACCAGAATCAAGGGTCTAAATGGTCCACACCTGCTCCTGTGTTTTCTGCCCCACTCGAGCCCAATTTCACCACCATCTTATTGATCAAATTGTTGTCCAATTCTATTTCATATTTAACCTTACCACTCTCATCCCCTGCGAGCTCTGTCTCATCTCGTAAATCTTCATCCGCCCAGAGTGTGGAATTGATTCTCTTTTCAGTTTTGATTTTGTTCTCTCTCTTTGTCTGATGGTTCCACAGGAGAGCCAAACAAATGCAAATCACTGCAATAAAAACAGGTGTCAGGGAAGAGAAGAGGATCATGGTGAGCGGCTTATTGTCCAGGGTTCCGCTCCCCTGGGCATTCAGCTGACTATCTGAAGGACTTGACCAGCTCTTTCACAAAAACAGTCCGTTAAAACAGAGTCAATAGCACTGAACTGAAGCATGTTTATTTTTCATCAATCACATGGAAACAGCCTGCTCACATTCTTAAAACGGCAATGTTCGTGGAAATTCTTTACCAAAACCGAGTATTGCAAGTCTGTGCATATTTTTAAAATCATTAGGTAACAAAATAAGTTGTGTTGAAGGCCCTTTTCCCCCTGAATTGAGGAATCTTGCAGCTCAGAATGCAGTCATTTGGCCCATCATGCTTATGCTATCTCTGCATGAGTTTTGAATCAATCTCATTCCCCTGCTCTTTTCATGTAGCGCTTTTTTTTAAAGAATATTTTTCAGATACGGATTTGTTTGCCTTTTGATTATCACAATTGAATCACTGCATTTTCGAGTAGCACACTCTGGAGTGTAACAATTCACAGTGGAAACATCTGTGGGGTGGCACAGTGGTTAGCACTGCTGCTTCACAGTGCTATGGCCCTGGGTTTGATTCCCGGCTTTGGTCACTGTCTGTGTGGAGTTTACATGTTCTCCTCGTGTCTGCGTAGGTTTCGTTCAGGTGTTCCAGTTCCTGTAGTCCAAAGATGTGTGGGTTAAGTGGATTAGCTATGTTAAATTGCCACTTAGTGTCAGAGAGACTAGATGGAGTAAATACATGAAGTTGTGGGGATAGGGTCTGGGTGGGATTTTGATCAGTGCTGACTCAATGGGCTGAATGGCCCCTGCTTCTGCAGTGTAGGATTCTACGATAAGTCTCTCATCATTTTAAGTCCAAAATTAGCTGCATTGACGACGCTAAATTCTTCCTCCGTGTCCCCCAACAAATGCCGGAGTGTGGCAACTAGGGGATTTTCACAGTAACTTCATTGCAGTATTCATGTAAGCCTACTTATGACACCAATAAATAAACTTTAAAACTAATTACAAACATGAGAAATTTAGCAGAAATGTATTTGTACAAGCACAACGCGGATGTGAAACTTCCTACCACATGGAGTCATTGAGGCAAATAGCATAGATCAAAAGTTGTGAATCAAGGATCTACAGATCTGCTCTAGAAGACGCTTCACCTAGTCAGACTTGGAAATTTGGTTAAAAAGGATATCTGACCAGACCGTCCAAGAGTGCCGATTGGTTAAGTGCAACCAATCCCCGAGGCATGATTATTGTTGATGACAGCCTTGATTGCTGTAGTTTTAACAGGTGTGCCTTGATTGGTTCTGAGGACTGCCAATTAACAATCAGGTTAGTTCTGCTTCCGTTGGCTGTTGCTTCATCTTGGCTAACCCAAGATCGGTCACAGATGATCAGATCCACAGGTTATCAGTCAGGAAGCAGTTATTCACTGTAAGCACTTCATTTGATTGGATTTATTATTGTTACATGTACTGGAATATATTAAAAAATATCGTTTTTTTGCATGCTGTACAGGTAAAACATACCATTTATAGAGTACAAAGAGGAAGAGAGGGTGCAGAATATAATGTTGCAGTTAACAGTTTAAAAGACTTTAAGCGTAAAAGATGAAATGAGAGGGTATGCTTGGGACAGCTTGCAAGATGTCATCATGCTCCAATGCCATTTCACACAGCAAAGATGCAGCCACACAGGGTGTGGTCCTGCCCTCCTCCCCAAGCGTAGCAGCACCCTTTTGCCTGCTGAAGATCTGGGGGAAATCTAATATTTCAACCTGAAGATGTTACCAGAAAACTGGCTCAGCACTCATAACATAGCAGTGAAGTCACCATTTTGCCCATTCCACTTGCCAGGGAGGTGATGGCCAAATGGTATTATCGTGAGGCTGTTAATCCAGAAACTCAGCGAATGACCTAGGAACCTGGGTTCAAATCCCACCACGACAGATAGTGGAATTTGAATTCAATAAAAAAAATCTGAAATTAAAAATCTACTGATGACCATGAAACCATTGTCATTTGTCAAAAAAATCCATCTGGTTCACTAATGTCCTTTAGAGAAGGAAATTTGCCGTCTTCACCTGTCTGTCCTACATATGACTCCAGAGCCACAGTAATGTGGTTGATTCTCAACTGCCCTCAAGCAACTAGGCATGAGCAATAAATGCTGGCCAGCCTGCAATGTCCAAATCTCATGAATGAATATAGGAAAGTGCCGCTAATGCTGACCAGTAGTACATGGCAGTTCCAACACTTATTAACGAATCACTCTCAGAGGAATTGGAGCCCAGAACTCTGGAGCAAACTACATCCAATCATGACCACGCACAACCAGGTGAAATGAACAACTGGAAATTATTAGCCAAGGTAATTTAGGTCAGCACCCACAGAGGGCAGCATAATATCGCAACTAGATACTTGGTTTGTCATTTCCTATTTCAGATCTAGTCTCTGAAAATCATTTTCAGCTTTTTTTATTCTGCATGTTGTGGTTTATCATTTCCCAGCTTCTTAGTTACACACTTCCTATTTTGAACTTGGTCCCCGCATACCACTTTTCAGCTAATAATCCCACATTTTTATCCTCGCACAATTGTTCAATACCAGCAACAGTGAACAAAAATCAATAAATAAAAATACATGTTTAATTAGAACCAATATTAAGGCAAAAAAATTTGTAATAAGAGGGGGCAGTGGAATAAATATAATTGTTGGAAGGCAGACGTCAGATGCAAAAAAAGGTTGAAAATCCTGGTGCATTCAAGGGGAAGAACCAATAGTAAGTAAGGGAGAAGGAGATAGGATTGGCTGATAAGACTCAGACAAGCAGGGTAAGAGTTGAACAAAGTTCATCTGGACCATAAATGTTGGTATAGGCCAGTTAAATCTAATTGCCAATATCCAGTCTGCAGGGTCAATGCTATTCCCTCCAACTAATGGGCGGTTGCTGCAAGCATTGTGGATTTCTTCTCTTACAGTGCAAGGTTGAAGAAAAAGTGAAACTTCCCATCTGATCATCATCATCCACATTTGAGATGTTCTGACCCTGCTGTGATACATGTTCTTGGGTTTAGCTGACCATTCTCCAAAAATAAGGTTGATATAGAAACATAGAAGATAGGAGCAGGGAGGAGGCCATTCAGCCCTTTGAGGCTGCTTGGCCATTCATCACAATCATGGCTGATTGTCCAACTCAATAGACTAATCCTGCTTTTTCCCCATAACTTTTGATCCCATTGGCCCCAAGTGCTATAACTAGCTGTCTCTTGAATACATTCAATGCTTTGGCATCAACTACTTCCTATGGAAATGAATTCCACAGGCTCATCACTCTTTGGGTGAAGAAATGTCTCCTCATCTCCACCTTAAATGATCTACCCTGTATCATCAGACTGTGACCCCTGGTTCTGGACACCCCAACCACTGGAACATCCTTCCTTCATCTAGCCTGTCTGGACCTGTTAGAATTTTATAAGTCTCTATGAGATCACTCTATCATTCATCTGAAGTCCAGCGAAAAAAATCCTAAGCTAATCAATCTCTCCTCAAACATTAGTTAGACTATCCCAGAATCAGTATGGTAAATTTTTGCTGCACTCCTTGAGGGCAAGAACATCCTTCCTCAGAAAAGGAGACCAAAGCTGTATACAATATTCTCACCTAGGCCTTGTATAATTGCAACAACACATCCCTGTACCTGTACTCCCAACCTCTCACAATGAAGCCCAACATATCATTTGCCTTCTTTATCGCCTGCTGCATCTACATGCATAAGGAGACCCAGATTCTACTGCACACATCACATTCCTAATTTACAGGTACTCAAATAGCAATCTGCCTTTTTGTTTTTGCTTCCAAAGTGAATAACCTCGTATTTATCTAAATTATACTGCATTTGCCATTGATTTGCCCACTGGTCCCCTCCCTCAGGTAAGGGATGGGAAAGGGTAGGGGTGGTGGTATTGGCTAAGGAAAAAATTGTAGCATTGAAAAGAGAGAGAGGCCCTGTTGTAACCGGGTGGCAGAGGTTCCCAGTGAAGGTCCCTCTATGGAGGGATACTCCCCTACTATCTTGGGGACCTGGGGTGGACAGTGGTTCATAGTCTTGTACAACAAAAGGTTAAATTGGTTCACAGACTCCCAAGCAACCAGCCCCTTTTGCAACTTGTGGAGTCCGTGGTTCATGTCTATGTTCAATGTTATGAAATGTACTTCCTTTTCCTCAAAAACCTTCTAATGATTTTTTATTTGCACCTCAGCCCCACACTCCTGATCACAATCACCTGGTGCGGAGCAGCCTCCTCGTGAACCTGCTCTTGGGCCTGGCGAAATGTGCCATTAACAAGTCCAGGTAGCAGGCAATCACCAGATGGTTTGTCCTGACTATCTACCCCTCTACCGCGGCTACGTTCACTGCTAGGTATTCCTAAAGAGGGAGCATGTGGTGTCCACAGGCGTAGTTGACGCCTTCTGTGCCTGTTGGACACCGCAGGGGCTAGGATGCATTACAGAACCCAATAATCACATTCTGATTTGCTACTCTAAGTTTCCTTTGCACTTTGTTTCTGTTTGGGCAGTTCTCCCTCCTTTTAATTTACCCCTGAGTTAATTTGAGTTGGTTAATTTGGTTTGCCTAAAAGAGGGATCTATGGGCATCCAATGTGGAGGGGGACAAGGAAGGAAGACCTGCTCATGAACCTGCTCCTGGGCCTGACAAAGTGTCTACCATCTACAGGTCCAGGCAGTGGGTGACTAAGGGAGATCGTCCGACCCGACTGTCTGCCCCTCTACCATGGGTACATTCATGGCCAAGTGAGAGATAGAGAGCATGCGATGTCCAACGGCACTGTTGACGCCTTCCGTGCCCCCTGGGCACCGCAGGTACTGGGGTGCATTACTGACCCATCTTAATCACATTTGATATAATGTTTTAAGTTTCTTTTCAACTTTGGTTTTTGTTCAGGCAGTCCCACCTTCCTTTTTTTTGGGGGGGGGGGGCTGCCCCTTTTAATTTGTCCCTAAGTTAATTTGAGTTTGTTTACTTGTTTGGTGCCTTAAAAGGATGCTGGGTCTGTACTCATTGGAGTTTAGAGGAGGAACTTTATTTAAACTTACAGGATGTGGCGAGGCCTGAATAGAGTGGACTTGGAGAGGATATTTGCACTAGTAGGAAAAACTAGAACCAGAGGACACAATCTCAGACTAAAGGGGTGATCCTTTAAAACAGAGATGAGGAGTAATTTCTTCAGCAAGATACTGGTGAAATCTTTGCCGCAGAAAGTTGTGGAGACCAGGTCATTTAGTGTCTTTAAGACAGAGATAAGATAGGTTCTTGATTAATAGGGGGATTATGCGTTATGGAGGAAAGACAGGAGAATAGAGATGAGAAAAGTATCAGCCCTGATTGAATGAGCCGAGTGGCCTAATTCTGCTCTTATGTTTTATGGTCAAAAAAGATGAAAGAATGTTCCAGAAGAGTCAATATATACTTAGCTGGAGCTAAGGAACAAGAAAGGCACGACTCTGGCCCCTTCCACCACTCCCCCTCTGATCCCTCCCTCTCGCTGCTCCCTCCCATTCTGGATCCCGGGCCGGGTTATTTCGGTGCAGTCGCCTGTGTGTCCCCGGATCCGGGCAGGATGAGGCACTGAGGCGGGGCCCGCACTGGGAACCATGCCCGGAGCTTGGCCGCTGAGCTGCGGGTTACTGGCGGCCTGCGTGTGGCTGCGGGCGGCGGCGTCGGGTCCGGGACGGGGGCCGCTCGGCGAGTTCAGCCAGCAGCTCGAGAGGGCGGCCGGAGGCTGGAGCCCCGAGGCCGGAGGCTGGAGCCCCGAGGCCGGAGCCGGGGCCTCGGCTCGCTGCCAGTCCGCCTTCGGCCTGATGCAGGACCACATCATCCGCACCCGCGACTCACTGGGCGCCGGCGCTTTGTTCCTCAGCGCCCCGGCCGCCATCAGCAGCCCGGCGCAGTGCCTGCGGGCCTGCTGCGCCTTCCCCGGCTGCACGGTGGCGGTGGTGGAGCGGGGAGGCCTGCACTGGGCCCGGGGCCTGGAGGCCGCCAGCCGACCCCCGGCCGCCCTCAGCTGCTACCTCTTCAACTGCACCGCCCGGGGCCGCGATGTCTGCCGCTTCTCCCCGCACCGCGGCTACAGCAGCTTCACCCGGGGCCCGTGGCCCAATCACCATGGCAACGGTAAGGCCCGGAGGGAGAGGGGGTGGGAGGACAGCACTCACTGCCTAAACCCCCTCATCCTCACCCCCAATCCCCCCACTCCAATCCCTCACCCCCAATCTCTAACCCCAATCAGGGTGATGATAAAGACTCTTGGGGAGAAGTGTTACTACATTTTTTCCTTAATCAAAGAACAAAACAGCACGGGAAACAGGCCCTTTGGCCCAACAAGCCCGCCCTGCCGCCCTGATGTTCCCACCTCTACCCGCGATCCTTGTCAATGTTTATAGATCCATGGACTAAAAACCAAATTTGAGACAATTTAGGGAGAATTTGTTTTCCCAATTAGCCTAAAAGCACATTTTTGGGACGTGGGAGGAAACTGGAGCGCTCGGAGAAAACCCACGCAAGCACGGGGAGAATGCGCAAACTCCCACAGACACAGGCCCAAATCCATGTATCTGCACAGCACAGCAATAGTCACTGAGATGTCGTGTTGCCTATCAAATGGTCCAGGTCAAGCATACACTAACGACGTGAAGCATTAGGATACTCTTGGAAAAAAAAATCCAAGAGCAGCCCTCTCACAATCCATCGCGTGTATGCCCCTCATTAGACAACAAGGTGGACCAAAGCACCTATAGGATAAAAATCCTTAAACCACCTCCCCTCAGCTCCAGATATTGTGAACACCCAAACCCTCCCCGATCGGACGCGTATCCAAACTCTCTGGCATCCCTGCCCCGTACCCCAGTCAGCCAAGTGGTCAAGGGGTTCACCACCAGCAGGTGTGTCCCATATCATCTGAATATCCAAATCCTTGTATCCACCCAGTCAGTCAGATTGGCATCTTACCTGGCTTTGTGATTACCTAGGGTTCTGTAGCAGCTGGTTTAAGCATCCAGCCTTACAACACTTGAACATCCAAACCCTTGCCTCAATGACAGCCCTGGGAAATGGGCATAGTCATCATGTGGAGATGCCAGTGTTGGACTGGGGCAAACACTGTAGGAAGTCTCACAATACCAGATTAAAGTCCTGGTAATAATAATTATTATTATTTTGTAAATTAAGTTTGTATGTTTGTGAATAGAACTCACCTGATGAAGGGGTAGCAAGCGTTCTGAAAGCTACTGGCTTTTGCTGCCAAATAAATCTGTTTGACTTTAACTTGGTGTTGTGAGATTTCTTACTGTGAATGGGCATAGTGACAGGCGCCTTCCGCGATACGAACCTGTTTCAACAGGCCTGCATTCCCAGTCAACCAAGTGGATGTCTGCCTTGCTTCATGATGGCCAAGGGGTTTTCCATACCCCAACACTTGGGAATGTTCACAGTGACAGGGATCTCCCTCTCAACTCCTTTCAATAGGTCTGCATCCCTCTTTCCACCCACCCAGTCACTCATCCAGATGAGCATCCTGCCCTGGTTCATGATTGCCAAGGGGTTCTCCACTAGTGCCATATTCCTTGGGGATCAAGTTGCACGTTTAGGCCAATCAATCTTTGTGAGCACCTGTCACCCTTTTATTGATTTATTTGATTGATTTCATTATGGTGACATGTGTTGTAATACAGTGAAAAGTATTGTTTCTTGTGTGCTATACAGACAAAAACATATCATTCATCGAGTACGTAGGGGAGAACGAAAGGAGAGGGTGCAAATATAGTATTGCAGTTACCGATAGGGTGAAGAGAAAGGACAGCTTAAAGATAAGACTATATTAAAGTCTGATGACAACAGGAAAGAAGCTGTTTTAGAACTGGTTAGTATGTTTTTTTTAAACTTTTGTCTCTTTCTCCCAACGGAAGAAGATGGAAGAAAGAGAGTATATCCGGGGTGCATGTGGTCCTAGATTATGCTGGCTATTTTCCCAAGGCAGCAGGATGTGTAATGGAATCAGTAGCTGGGAGGAGACTGGTTTGCGTGATGGACTGGGCTACATTCACAACTCTTTGCAAGAAATTACAGTCTTGGTCAGAGTAGGAGCCATACCAAACTGTGATGCAGCCAGAAAGGATGCTTTCTATGATGCATCTGTAAAAATTGATGAGAATGCAGGCGGACATGTCAAGTTTCCTTAGCCTTCTGAGAAAGTAGACATTGGTTGGCTTGCTTAACTATAGCGTCAGTGTGGAGGGACCAGGACAGGTTGTTGGTGATCTGAACACCTAGAAACTTGAAATTCTTAACCATCTCCACTTCATCTTTGACGTAGATAAGTCCTCCATTTGATGACTACCTCCGTTTAGCAGGGTCAAAGATGTGTTTGAGCTGTGATGAAGTGTCATCCTTACTCAAAATATTGGCTCTATTCTCTCTCCATTGATGTTGTCAGACTCTCCCAACATTTTCTGTTTTCATATCATTGTGTATTAGGTTGATTGACCATGCTCAAATTGCCCCCGAGTATTAGGGGGATTAGCTGGCTAAATAGGTGAGTTACTGGGATAGGGCCTGGATGGGATTGTCATTGGTTTGGGTTTGAACGGCTGAATGGCTTCCTTTTGCATTGTATGAATTTTATGAATTAGAAGGGGATTGACAAAACTAGATTCTGTACTGCCCACAAGTCTGGGCTAAGAAGACACAATCAAATTGTTGGATGTTTGTGGGCTGATTGAAGGAATTGAGTGTCAGTGGAAGCTACTTCCTCCGGGGGAGTAGAAAGCAAGCCATTGTCTTTTCTTCATCCTTAAGTATCCATCAGAACTCAACAACCATTAGAAGTAGTGACAGATCACGTAGGTTAACTTCCCCTTTTCATCACTCCCTCTCTCTTCTCAGATTGGAGCTGTATAAAATACTCATTAGGCCAGAGCTGGAGTACTATGTGCAGTTCTGGTTGTCACACAACAGGAATGATGCAACTAGAGAGAGTGGAGAGGAGATTCACATGGATGTTCCTGGGCTGGAGCATTTATTATGAAGAGAAGCTGGTGAGGCTGGGATTGTTCTCCTTAGAGCAGAGACGACTGAGAGGGGGACATAATTGAGGTGTACAAAATTACGAGAGTCATAGATAGCAAAGACTCTTTCTCTTAGTAGAGGGTTCGAAAACCAAGGGGCATCGATTTAAGATAAGATACAGGAGATTTGAGGTAAAACATTTTTACTCAGTGGGTTGTTGGAATGTGGAGCTCATTGCCTGAAAGGTGGTGGAGACAGGAACCCTCAGAATACTTAAGAAGCACTGAGATGAACATTTGAAATCTCATAGCATACAAAACTATGGAACAAATGCTGGAAAATTAGATAAGTACTTGATGGCTCATCATCCATCAGGCCTCAGCGAGGTGATTTTGTTCATAATATTGTCATTTGTTTGCTTTGCTGCAGTAAATGATGAAGCCCCATACTGTGATGCTGGCCAGGACGTGGCCTTGCTTCTGCCCACCAACTGGGTGTTGCTGGACGGAAGAGGCAGTGCTGACGATCAGGGAATTGTCCGATATGAATGGACCTTACTACAAGGAGATCCATCGGTTGATATGAAGGTAATTGATTTCTGAGGTGATTTCTCCGCACCGGTTACCATTGCCTTCTGTCTACACCCCCTTTCGAATGAAAGGGCCAAGAGGACAACTGCAACACACCAGAGTTAACAGTACTTGACCCCTTCCCCAAATAAAATATGTTGTAGTGTAAGTCAACATGGTCTGGCCATATAATCGACAAACCTTGAAATAAAAACAGAAAATGCTAGATATCGCAAGTCAGGCAGCGTCGTGGATGAAGAAATAATTAACGATTCAGCTCAGTGTCTTAGAATCATATAATCCCTTCAGAGTAGAAGAGGCCCTTCTGCCAGTTGATTCTGCATCAAATTTCTGACAAGAGTATCTTACCCAGGCCCTTTCCCCTGCCCTATCCCCCGATCCCACACATTTACCGTGGCTGATCCATCGAACCTACACATCTTGGGATACTGAGGGATAATTTAGCATGGCTAGTTTATCTAATCAGTACGTCTTTGAGGAAACTGGAGCACCCAGAGAAAACCCACACAGACATGGAGAATTCCACACAGCCATCTGAGTCCAGAATAGGATCATTGGAACTGAGGAGCAGTGTTAACCACTGTGCCAAAGTATCACCATATTCTATCTTCTGAACCCTCATGAGGAAGCCCGAGTAATTAAAGTACCCAAGAACTCAGGTTTGTGTCTTTGTCTGACCATGTTTATAAGGGTGAATCTCTGGAACTAGAGTCCAGTTAATAGTTGTGTTGTGAATACTGTCCTGGATCTGTCTGTGGTCTTCGCCTGCGCTCAAATGTTTTTGCATTAAAATCTGTCATTGTAATTTCTTAGCTCAATAATCGTTCTGGTATTTTCTCAGACCCTGGAACTCAGACGGGTACCAAAAATTTGGAGTTTGCCCAGTGTCTCGAATTTGGAATCTGCCCAATGCCTGGGGGAAAGATGCAGTTCTCCCGAGGTGGAGATTGTAGTACAACATAGCAATCTACTCTACAGCGTAATTTGCTGCAGTGAAATAAACACCTTCCTCCTAGAAAATTCACATTAGGCTGGGCATCTACACAGCCCCACTGGTGTGTTCTCTGTTTCCTTTGTTCGTTGTTACTGTCGCACTCTGTAACTTGCACACTGTGTTCGTATGGATGTGAAGGACTAAAAAGTCGAGATTGGACCACGGTGTCCAATAAATAGTCTGCTGGCAGCCTGCTGTTTGAGATAAGAAGCTCATAAGCATACTTTATAACCATGCTGAATACTCATCAGTTTTCCTTACTAAATTATTTTATGCTAACATGCCCAAATATAGACAGGTAACTTGGATGAAGCAAATTAATGGCTGAAACAAAATACTAGGAAGTCGTAATAAATAACAAGCTTTGACAAGGGGTCATCTGAACTTGAAGCGTCAGCTCTTTCCTCCTGACAGATGCTGCCAGACCTGCTGAGATTTTCCAGTGTTTTATCTTGGTTTCAGATTCCAGCATCCGCAGTAATTTGCTTTTATAATCGTAATTCATTCTTCAAACGTACTGTTCCTTTATTACTTTTCTTTTAGAGTTAAGGACAAGACTGGTAGAAGTAGGGGACACTGTATGATTGGGGATATTGAGGCCCTGGTCAAGAAGAAGAAGGAGGCACATGATATGCAGCAAGTGGACCCCTGAATAGTATAGAGGATGTGGGAGTAGAGTTAATATAGAAATCAGGAGGGCAAAAAGGGGGCATAAGATTGCTTTGGCAGGTAAGACAAAGGTGAATCCAAAGAACTTCTACAAATACATAAAAGGCAAAAGAGTAACTAGAGAGAGAGTAGGGCCTCTTAAGGATTAACAAGGTCATCAATGTGTGGATCCACAAGAGGTGGGTGAGATCCTAAATGAGTATTTCTCATCGGTATTCAGTGTTGAGAAATGGATATTAGGGAATTTAGGGAAACAAATAGTGATGTTTTGAGGAATGTATATATTACAGAGGAGGTGGTGCTGGAAATCTTAAAGCACATCAAGGTAGATAAATCCCCGAGACCTGATGAAGTGTATCCCAGGACATTGAGGGAGGCTAGAGACGAAATTCTGTGTCCCCTAGCAGAGATATTTGAATTATCGCCAGCCACAGGTGAGGTGCCTGAAAATTAAAAGATGGCAAATGTTGTGCTTTTGTTTAAGAATGGCTGCAGGGAAAAGCCTGGAGCTACAGGCCTGTGAGTCTAACATTTGTAATGGGTAAGTTGTTAGAAGATATTCTGAGAGGCAGGATCTACAGCAATTTGGAGAGGTAAGGACTGATTAGGGACACTGAGCATAGCTTTGAGTGGAAAATCATGTCTCAAATTTGATTGAATTTTTTGAAGGGGTGACCAAGAAGCTGGATGAGCGTAGTGCAATTGATGTTGTCTACATGGACTTTAGCAAGGCCTTGACAAGGTACTGCATGGTAGGTTGCTGCATAAGATTAAAACTCTCAGGCTCCAGGGTGAGGTAGCCAAATAAATACAAAATTGGCTTGATGACAAGACAGAGGGTGGGTGTAGAAGGTTATTTTTCAAACCGGAGGCCTCTGACTAGCCATGTGCCTCAGGGATCGGTGCTGCGTTCACTGTTATTTGTCATTTATATTAATGATTTGGATGAGAATTTACAAAGTATGGTTAATAAGTTTGCAGATGACACCAAGATTAGTGACATAGTGGACAACGAAGAAGATTATCTAGGATTGCAATGGGATCTTGATCAATTCGGCCAGTGGGTCAGCAAATGGCAGATGGAGTTTTGTTTAGATAAATTCAAGACGATGCATTTTGGGATGTCGAATCAGGACAGGACTTACTCAGTTAATGGTAGGGTGTTGGGAAGAGTTATAGAATAAAGTGATCTAAGGGACCAGTTCAAAGCTCCTTGAAAGTGGAATCAAAGGTGAACAGAGTAGTGAAGAAGACATTTGGCATGATTTGTTTCATTGGTCAGAACATTGAATACAGGAGTTATATAGAAATTATATTATAGAAAGAGTGTAGAAAAGATTTATTAGAATGCTAACAGGACTTGATGGTTTGAGTTATAAAGAGTGGCTGGATAGACCAGGACATTTTTTTTCCCTGGAGCTCAGAGGTGATCTTATACAGGTCTATAAAATAAACAAGGGTTGTAGATCAGTTAGATAGCCAACATCTTTTCCCAAATGTACATACGTCTAAAACTAGAGAGCATAGGTTTAAGATGAGCGGGGAAAGATACAGAAGAGTTCAGAGGGGCAATTTTTTTCAGAAGGTGGTGAGTGTCTGAAACAAGCTGCCAGAGTAGTATAAAGGTGGGTACAATTAGCTTTTTAAAAATTATTTAGACAGTTACATAGGTAAGATCGGTATTAAGGGATGTGGGCCAAACATGGGCAATTGGGACTTGCTTAATGGTTTTTAAAGAAAAGGACAGCATGGACAATTTGGGCCAAAGGGCCTGTTTCCATGTTGTAAACCTCAGTCTCACCTGCCTCTTCCTTGCAATGGCTCTACTGTTACTCTATCTTCATCTATTGCTGTTCTTGACACCTTCTTCTGTGGTCTCAGTTGGCTCTCCCACATCTCTCTTACCAATCAAGCTCAGATTTTGCTTTATGTTCTTTTTCTCCTCCTCTACAACAGCTTTCAACTCCTGGAGCCTGTCCAGCACCTAGGCAGGATACAAGGTAAAGGATGTCAGTTTGTGGGCCATTCAGATATTTTGCCTCTCTATCACAATCTTTAATTTATTGATCACTGTCATGGTCAGTGCTTCTCTCAACCTTCTCTTGTAATTCTCCCTTCTAAACTCCAAAACGCTTTCCAATATACACTTCCTCCTCCCTACATTCTCACACACTGGAACCCCGTACCGCTCCACTAACTTGCATTCTGCATTTATCTGTTGTACATGAAACAGTTGTCGGTTTTTACTGGATAATGTGGAGTGTATTTCCTGCCTTCATAATATGATCAGAAAACCTCTGCATGTCACCTCATATGAAACAATGCAAAGTTCATGTAACGTATTATGTTTTAGTGACTTTAGTTCAGCTCTTAATTATTAAAAACCATCTCTATTGCAAAGTGTGATTATCAGTCTAAAGTCTAATCTGTACATGACGTAATGACATGTTACAAAGCTGATAGAAAAGAACAACAATCTGGGCACAAGACACTGCAGTTCACCCTAATATGCTAACATGAAGAAGTGTTGTTATGTTTTACTTACCAATAGCATGGCTCAGTGATAGCACATTCACTTCCAGAGTCCAAGGGTTATGGGTTCAAGTCCCATTCCAGAAACATTAGCACAAAACTTAGGCTGACACTCATTGGATGTTCTTTGGATTGTTCTTTTAGTTAAAGGGTCAGTAACGAGAGACAAAGGTTCAAGGGGAGGGGGCAGGAGTTTAAGGAGGATGTGAGAAAAATGTTTTTTACCCAGAGGATGGTGACAGTCTGGAATGCACTTCCTGGGTTTGTAGAGGCAGGTTGCTTCACATTCTTTAAAAAGTATCAGGACGAGCACTTGGCACATCATAATATTCAAGGCTATGGGCCAAGCGCTGGTAACTGGGAGTTCAAGTGTTTCTTGTATGTTGGTGCGGGCTCGATGGGCCAAAGAGCCTTTCTGTAGTGTACGATTCTATGATTGAGATGTTAAATCAATGTCCCGTCTGTCCCTTTCATTTGGATGCAAACGTAATTGCCAGGACGAGGAGAGAATTGAGAAATGTTTTCACCCACAAGATGGGAAGTTCTGAAACTCAATGTCCAAAAGGGTGACTCAAGCATAATCGCTCATTGCATTTTTAAAAAATTCCTATATTTGCACCATGCTGAAAACTACAGGGCCACTGGCCAAGAACTAAAAATTGGAATTAGGCAGAATAGTCTGTTTTGAGCCAGTAAAGATACAGTGGACTGAATGCCCTTCTGATTTGACATATATTTTCTGTTTTTCTACACTGACAACATTGGATGGGGCAGGGAACTCATTTTAACATCTCATCTGAAAAATTGCCTCTCCAACAAGGGAGGCACTCTGTCAGTGCAGAGACTATCCGTCATGTTTTTTGACTTCTCTGACTGGCAGCTAAGCGCCAGCTTAATGTTCATTGCTCTGGCTGGGGCTACAGTTAAATTTACTTACAAACATTAGGTTTACACAGAAGCTCAAACAATACAATTGCCAAGCTGGCTTATTTGTTCTCGAGGCTTGAACCGTTCTGATTCTGGTTTAGTGCACGACCTCCGAGTTACAGTTGCCATATATTACAATATATGATATTAAATACATATTGATATGTTTTTGATAGTAAAGATTTAAAGAACTTCTTGTGAATCTGTTTTTAGTCTCCACAGCCTGGCATGTTGAAATTGAGCGGCTTACGAGAGGGTGTGTACATAATTCAATTGTCGGTCACGGATACAATTGGACAAAAGAGCGATGACAACGTCACCGTCACAGTGATGCCGCCAAAGCACCAAACAACAGGTCAGTTCTTCTGCGAGTTAACATGAAGCTTATGGCGCCTAATGACACCCAGCCCATTCCTTGCTGTTCTGTAAAGTGTGTAGAAACAAATATTGGCCTACTAACTGCTCAAGCCTATTCCAGCATCCATGATTTTTCTATACCTGCAATCCACTTTCCCACCTTGCTTTCACAACACTTAATATGCCTGCCAAACAACAAAAAAAATTATCAATTTCCATTGAACATCCATTCCTTACCCTTTTTGGAGAGAGAGTCCCATATTTTCACTAGCCTTTGTATGAAGAAGTACTTCATGACAGTACATCACTAATTCTCAGATTATTCGCCATTGTCCTCAATTTTCCCATCTACCTATCAACTCTTTTAATCATCTTAAATACTTCAATTAGCTTGTCCTTAATCTTCTCTAAGCAGTTACAGCTTAGCCTGTGCAACCTTTCTTCATAATTCACCCCTTTTAATCCTGGTGAATTCTAGTGGATCTGCATCCCTCCAAGCCCAACTTGCATTTCCCAAAACTGAACACAGTTTTGTTCAATCAAAAGGTTCAATCAAAGTTTTGTTTAACATCAGAAAACTTCAGTCCTCTATAACTATAATAATTCCAGGTCTTGGCCGTAAAAGAAGTGCATTGTTGCACAAAATAAAGTAAAACCACCAAACCTGTGCTGAACACAACAGGACCCAGCTGGGACAGTACAACAATGGACCTACTCAGGAGCCTACTTTATACAGAGCTCAATGTACGGGCTCTACTTGGTGAAGTAATTACCAATCCCCAGGGAGCTTGTATTTGACAAATCCTACATGGAGGTCAGTTGGTGATTTCCATGCAAGTCCTGGGGATTATCATAGTGTCCTTATCTCGGAGGTAAAGACTAACATCCCATTGGCTTTATAATTATTTTGATATCTCCACAGGCACATTTAGGTGGCTTTATCTGGTTGTCACATGCAGGATGGAAGTACTTGTGAAGTACAGTTAGAGAAAGTAGCTGAATTCACTTCTTTGGACTACTAAAGTGTTCAAAAATCAGACCTCGCAATAAGGTTTTCTTTCCTGACTTCTCAGCCTTGGGAGAGTACTGCCCCCAGAAACCGAAAAGAGCATATGGGATCTCTCGTAAGGGTTCCTCACACAGCTGGAAGTTGCAGGTTGAAACTAGGAAAGAAACAGGGTGGAACAGAAATTCTGCATCCACCTTTAAGGTAGTTGTACAGTCACTCATCATGAGAGCCTATAGGTTCTAACACCAGGGGTGTAGCAGGGTTGTTGCAGGTGCAGCAGGCGATAAAGAAAACAGGTAGTATGTTCGCCTTCAGAGAGGGAGGATTTGAGTACAGGAGCAGTGTTGTCTTGCTGCAGTTACAGAGGGCATTGGTGATGCCATACCAGAAATAGCGTGTAGCGTGTTGGTTTCTTTATCAAAGGGAGAATGCTCTTGCTATAGAGAAAATGTAGAGAAGGTTTACCAGACTGATTTTTGGGATAGTGGGTCTGAGACGAGGAGAGGCTAAATTGGTTCGGATTATATTCGCTGGAATTTAGAAGAATGATACAAGATTTCATAGAAACCTATAAATTCTGGCAGGACTAGGCGGGGTAGATGCAGGAAGGATATTCCTGCTGCTGTGAGTGTCCAGAGTAAAAAGTCTCAACACCAGGTTAAAGTCCAATCAATTTACTTGATAGTAATCTCATAAGCTTTCAGAAACGGTGTTCCTTTGTCAGGTGTGTGGAAGGTGTCCAGAACCAGAGGTCACAGCATAAGGATACAGGGTAAACCTTTTAGAGCTAAAACTGGACATTTCTTCAACCAGAGAATGGTGAGTCTGCAATTTGCAATCACAAAAAAAGTTGAGACCAAAACATTGTATGTTTTCATGAATGAGTTGGATAAAGTCCTTGGGGTAAAGACATCAAAGTGCATGGTGGCAGCAGTGGTGAGAGGGGAGGGAAGCAGGAACAAGGCCATTGAGTTGGATGATCAACCATGAACACAATGAACGGCAGAGCAGGCTCAAAGGCCTGAATGGCCTACTCATAATTCAATGTTCTATATTTTCAGAAATTTGGAAAATGGATAAAGGGATAGTGAGGTTCTATTGCTTGGTAACTTTAGGCACTGAGCACCTACTAGTGAACTTAATGGGGGTGTGTTTGACTCATAACTTCATTTGGAATTTCCTGGTTGGTAACTTCATGTCTACCTCCATTGAAGACTTTGTTGGTTGTTAGGATTACCAAATTTTGGACTTTCCAGAAATCCTCATGAACTTTGTCCCCTGCTAGCAATCAGAAAAATCATAGATATATGTTTTTTTTAAATCGTACAAGCGGGGAGAGACAAAGACTGACTGATTGCCATCGCCCTGACTATCAAGAATAATCCAAAGATGGAGATATCAGGTGATCAACAGTTGGAAATTGGTCATGTGACAACATCCAAAATATATCCAATCAAAGTTTGTGACCTTTTCCCAGTTGCTTTGAACCAGAATGGTCATTTGTGGTTATATTGCTGGGGATGGAATGGACCAATTGCATCCTACTTTAAGGGGTGTTGACAAATCAGTGCTCAGGTTTAGCTATATTTTGCCTCCTGAGGTTGCTACGTGAACAAAATAGCAAGTCACCCAGCTTGAAGCACAATAATAACCCTGAGTTTCCTGAAGGACTCTCTTCTCCCCCTTTTCCCATTCAGCCCCTATCCTTTTCCCTGTTCAGCCCCCATCCCTTTCCTTGTTAATTCCCCATTCCCTTACTGCCACATTTTCTATAAACATAAATCTATATTGTCTGTCCTTGCGGATGGCTGTTTACTATAAGTGTTCTCCTGGCTTTCAATACCTTTCAACATGATAGAAGGGTTTTAAACTATACATACTAATCTATACAGGAAATTGGAACTACCCCTTTTAAATAGTCAGCTGCATTTTGCATGTTGCTGTACCTGTGTTACATTTTTATTGCACGTTTATCTGTTTTTTTGCAGTCCTAACACCGCAATGTGGAGTGCATTCATACTATTCTGTAGCGTGCACATGTTACTGTACACGATTGTGTGTAATGTTGTGTGTTTCCATGATTGCTTGTTGTATTAGCATGTTGTTCCATGTTGATGTGTGCATTTGTGTTCTGTTACTGTATTATTGAGCACCAGATGTTTATTACATTTGTGTGTGTCTGTTCATGTATGCATCCATGTGGCTGTGCCATAAGCAGTTTAATTATTGTGCCAATCTAGTCTGTTTCTGCAGGATGTTGCTGGCACTTCCTAATTCAATGAGTATTTTTAGTTCCTTACCTGGGAAGTGACCTACATTAAATGAGTGTGCAGGCTTTGTATTCATCCATTGTCAGCCTTGTACTGCATGTCTGCATCAGCCTAATACGCACCCTTTCTTAAACTCACTCTTGTACTCACTCCCCTCTCTTATCCGCTCTCAACTGGATTCACTCTCACTTTCTCCTTCTCGTACATTCAACCTCTTTCATATGCTGTCAGAAACATTCAGCCTTCCTTACACACACTCTATCCCCCTGCTCTGTCTTCTCATGCTCCCTCCTCTTGGACTCACTTATAACTTCCACACTCTCATTGTTATCCACTCTCACTTTTTCTCTCCCTGCCGTCTTATGCTCTTTCACACACTCAGAAGTACTTAACCTTCCTTTCACACACAAATTTTCCCTGTTTCTCTCAGGACCACCCTTTTACACACACGCCCCCGCTTGCACTCTTACTTTTACACTCAATACTTTTCCCTTGTTTCCTCTCTCACTTTCATATGCTTGCTCATGGCCATCATCGTTCCCCTCCCCTGCCCCACCCCACCAGTCAGTATAGAAGGTGACGACTGAATACCCAGCCAGTCTTCTTAGAGGAACTTCTTACAGGTCCAAAGAAGGCCAGGCTTCATGCATCCTAGAAATACCACCAGCAACAGGGACTGCAATGCTTCAAGGAGAAGGCAGATAACTGGAAGTGCCTGTATCTCTGAGGAAATTTAGTTGTGCAGGGCACATTGGTTTCTTGAATAAAACTACAATGGAAAGATAAGAGAATCGTGCAGCACGGAATGAAACCATTTTGCCTAGTGTTCCTGCGCAGGCTCTGTGAAATCTATCCAATTGCCTCACTTTTTACTCTTTCCACAAAACCCTGTAATTATATCCTTTTCAAGTATATATCCAGTGCCCTTTTGGAAACTATCGTTGAATCTGCTTTGACTTCTATTTCAGGCAGTGCTTTACAGATCGTACTCGCTTGCGCAGAACCCCCCCACTGATTCCTCTGACAGTTACCTTATGTCTGAATTCTCTGCTGATTGATACTCCTCTGCGGAAATAGTTTCTCTTTTATTTGATCAGTTCCCTTCACAATTAGAGCATCTACATTAAATCTTCCCATAACCTTTTCTATGCTAAGGAGAATAAGCCATCCTCTCTGACCTGTCTAACTAACTGAAGATCCTCACCCATGGTATCATTCTGGTAAATCTCCCCCGCACTCTTTCCAAGGTCTTGACCTCCTTCCTGTTGTGTGACTGCACGGCTTCCAACAATTTGATAGTATCGTGACATTTTCTATCAAGCAGCCTTATTACTATGCCTCGTTGACTGGCTCACGTTTGAGGTTTACTAATTCAGCATGGTGGCCAATACTGGAAGGAAATCGTGGGAAGAAGAATGGGAGGGTTCCCCTGCAGGTTGATCCAACCTTGGTCGGGTCCCACCATTTCAGATAGTGTTTCCCTTTGGGAATTCCCCTGTTTTTTTTTCCTTTTCTTTTGGAGGAAGGAGAGGAGGAGCAAGCAATGGAGGCCAGTTCAGCTCCGGCATCACTGGAAATACTTGCCGCACACCCACCAGTGATCCCCAGACCAGAACGCACGATACGACTCTAACTCACCCCCATCGAGAAGCAGGGCTTGAAGAGGCTTCAGTTTACAAGGTAAGTTGCAGCCAAACACAAGAAATGGCAGACAGGAAACATTCGGTCTGTGCCAAATAGTCATGACATCCAATGTATCAAAGTAGATACTTCCCAACCAGAGCCATGTAGTCTCTTGGAAGAGATGAAAAACCAGTTTAAAATCCCAGGTCGAAGGGTGAGGACTGGAAAATGTCTCCAAGCTTCTTGGAGGATCCCATTTTGACCATAATTAATGCAAGCAGTTCTGTACCATTGCCCTTGATGACCTCTGTCCCAATAGAAACAAACCCAGCTCTTATTTAAAGGATCTCAGACAAAAGAACATTCACCACATGAATTCCAAAGATCCATATTTCTCTGGGTAAAGAAGATTATCCACCCTTAATCTTCCCTTTTGTAACTTTGCAATAGCTTGCCCCTCATGTTCTGCTGCTGTCTCCACCATCGCCACTGCTTGTTAAAGATTCCACTGCCCTTCTGTGCTATGACAGGGACATCTTCAGTATTAACTGTCAATAAAACCAAGATAGCATCAACACGGTTAATCTTTCAAGCCAGTGGCCTTTCTTCTTCAGCAATGGAAGAAATTTGAGATTGAACAGTTCCTAAGCTAGTGCCAAGGTTGAGGGGAAAGAAAGATGAAAGGCCTGTGATATGGCAGAGGACAGGGCAAAGATGGCGACGGTGTGAAGCAAATAGGATTAGTAATGTGACAAGTAAGGACTCAAAAGATGATCCCACTGGAGGTGTAAATGGATCTTGCAAACTCTCAGCCAGCACTTGCTATTTGAGTGGTGATTTATGATGTGATAACATTGAATTCAGTATTTGGGCAGGAAGGTAACAAAGTGTGCAATTAAAAATGAGATACAGTTGGTCAAGCTTTATTTGAACAGTGCAGGAAGCAGAGGATTGGTAGATCAGGATAAGATAGAGTAACAGTGTATTAATTTCAGACTTCTAGCACCTGAAGTGCTAGAAATGCTGCAGCAAAATGCTGCGAATTCTAGAATCTGAAACAAAAACCAAAAAATGCTGGAAAATCTTAGTAGGTTTGACAGCATCTGTGGGGAGAGAATAGATAATGTGTGGAGATGCCAGCGGTGGACTGGGGTAAATACAGTAATATCAAACCTGGTGTTGTCAGACCTATAATATTTTGCTTTTGTTCTATCATTTGCCTACCTCCATTAATGTGAATCGCAGATACTTGGTGAATGCGAGCAATTTCAAACGGCTAGTTTTCATAGAATAACAGTTACTTGAATCAAAGTAAAATGACGTCTTCAGCTCCTTTCAACTGTCGAAAGACTTCACCTGGTACAAAAGTGACTAGTTCACATTTGTAAGACAATGTCAATTCCATTCCCTCCCTCACTCGCCATTGAACAGCTTAAACTTGGCTTCACTGACTGCAGGAGGTTTAGCAACTTAACGCACAATCAGCGCAGTTTAAAGCCAAGTTCAAGTTACCCTGTGACTCCTGTTACAGATAGGGTTTAGTGGTTCTGTTACTGGATTCTGGAGCCTTGATTATTGATCCCGAATGAGAGTTTAAATCTCAACATGGCGGTTTGAAAATTTGAATTCGGTTTTTTAAAAAATCTGCAAGTTACCAATCTGGAATCAGTAAAAGGAAATGGCCATGCAAATGTTGGATTTTTGTAAAAATCCAGCTGGTTTGTTAATATAGTTTTAGAGAAGGAAACCTGCCTTCTTTTCTTGGTCTGATCTAAATGTGATGTTTTAGTGAGCGGGATTGACTCCTAATCCTCCTCTGAATTGACCCAGCAAGTTCCTCGGATGTATCAAACTGCCGGCATTGTTCACAACTAGCACGGTGGCACAGTGGTTAGCACTGCTGCCTCGCAGCTCCAGATGTTCAGGTTCGATTCCAGCCTCGGGTGACTGTATGGAGTTTGCAGGTTCCCTCTATGGCTGCATGGATTTCCTCCAGGTGCTCCTGCAGTCTTAAGAGGTATCGATTAGGTGGATTAAGTTGACCCTTTATGTCAGGAGGACTAGCAGGGTAAATATGTGGGGTTACGGGAATTGCAGGTTGAATGAGATTGTTGGTGGTGCAGTCTTCATGGGCTGAATGGCCTCCTTTTGCACTGTAGGGATTCTCTCCCCAGTGGGGAGTCTCTCCCCATTGCAGCAGTAGTTGTGAGGGTAGCCTGTCCCATGTTCTAATGCGGGCTACTGCCTGGAGTGCAGCATAAACAAGTCTCCTAATGCATGATTGTTTCTGCTTTCCTTCACAGAATGTACAGGCGTTTGTTCAAGGTATCAGTTCATCTGTGATGATGGTTGCTGCATCGATATCACTATGGCTTGTGACGGGACAGCCCAGTGCCCAGACAGGTCGGATGAAACTTTCTGCCAAAGCTGTAAGTACAATCCCCGAATCCTGATCCCTGAGTGTAGTGCTGAGGTTTGGGAGAGAGGGTTGGAAAGAACAGAAAATTCGTCATGTAAGTTGATCTTTTTTTATTCCAGTTAATATAGGTCGTAAGTCAGTGACACATACCACACTTGCTTCTGACTCAGAGCAAGATGGTGCAGTGTGGCCACCTTCTAACAGCTTTCAGAAGGCTTCAGTGGAAAGCCAAAAACCCATGGAGCAGCTCAGTACGGAGATGACACAGTCATCCAGAGTGGAAGGGAAGGATAAATCCAGTGCTGGCCATCTTCCAGGTATATGTCAGTAAGTGATGGTCAACTTGGTCTGTGTTTAGTGGCAGAGACCACATTCCAAAAACAATGCAGTAAATTGAAAGGAGTACAAATAAGTTGTATATAGGGCCTTGAAGATGAGAAGGCAGCTGTGGCACCTCCTGCATATTTGCGGAAAGTTGTTGCTGCTGCTAAAAGAAATAAGAGAAAAACTGACTAACAAAAAAAAAACATATGAACTGGATTCAAGCTGTGCACAGAATAGGTGCCATGGTTAGATATACAACATTAGTCATGGAAACAGCCTATTTCACCATTCATTTTAATTATGGCTGATCATCAAATTCAATATCCTTAACCCTTTTCTCCTGATTATCCCTTTAGCCCCAAGAGCTATATCTAATTTCTTCTTAAAATTACATAATATTTTGGCCTCAGCTACTTTCTGTGACAGCAAATTCCACATATTCACCACTGTCTGGATGAAGAAATTTCTCCTCGCCTCAGTCCTAAAGATTTACCCCTTATCCTCAAATGATAATCCATAGTTCTGGAGAAAGCAATGAATAAATATTTCTTCATGACTAGGTGATGAAATCTGGAACATGTTACACGATCTATATTGATTCCCAGCCTGTTCAGAGCTCAGTTTGTAAAATTCTCAGCTTTGCTTTCAAATCCTGGCATGGCCATCTTTTCTCTGTCTATAACCTCCCCCAGACATAGAAATCCTCCATAAATTTTGTGTTCCTCCAATTCTGACACCTTATGCACCCCCAATTTCATTTACTCCCTCCATTGATGGTGGTCATGTTTTAGCTGCCTAAAACTAAGCTCTCAATTTTATCCCTAAATCGCTCTCTTTCTACCTCTCTCCTTTATGATGTTCCTACCATTTTTGACAAACGTTTTCATCCTTTGTTTCTCCTTATTAAGCTTGGTATCATTTTTTTGTTGAATAAGGTGTTTCTGTAAGTATGTTATATAAATGCAAGTTTTTTTTTGCAGTTTACTGCTTGGCCCCTCCTGCCACAGGTCCCTGCCAGGGTCATTTCCCACGCTGGTACTTCGATAGCACCTCGCGAACTTGCAGACACTTTGTCTACAGTGGGTGCCAGGGCAATCAGAATAACTTCCTACAGGAATTGGACTGTAAGAGTGAATGTGCAGATATGCAAGGTAAACACAGCAAACCTCAGAGCAGTTTTAATGCTCTTCTGTTCTTTGAAAACAAGATACATGTGCAAAATGCTGTGACATTTTGTAACTTAAAAGCTGTAGGTTTGCTCACAAAAACTTTTCATTTGTATGACGTGTATTACAACCAATGGATAGCCCAAAGTGCTTTACAGCCAAGTGTAATCGCTGTTTGTAATGTAGGAAATGCGGCATCCAGTTTACACACAGCCGTCTCCTAAAAACAACAATGTGATGACACCCAAATAATCTGTGTGCTGTTCATGAGGGATAAAATTAACGGCTGTTGCAATGAGGGGGGGGGGGGGAACTCCTGACCTTTGAGGTACGCTGTGGGATCTCTTATATCCACCTGACTGGACACTTAACTGTAAGACATTTCTCCCTGGCTACTGCAGGATCAGCCTAGATTTCTCTGCTCTTGTTAAGAGTGGCACCAGAACCCACAACCTCGTGGCATAGCGGCAAGAGTGCTGCCACTGAACCAAGGCTGGCATAGCTGCTTCAGCAGGTGTTACTATAGAAAAACCAAAGAAAATTACAGTTCAGAAACAGGCTTTTTGTCCCTTCTTGTCTGTGCCAAACCATTTTTTGCCTAGTCCCACTTACTTGGACTATATCCCTCATACCCTTCTCATCCATGAACCCGTCCAAGTTTTCCTTAAATGTTAGGAGTGACCCCGTGTTTACCACTTTATCCAGCAGCTCCTTCCACACTTCCACCACTCTGTGTGAAAAACCCCCCCTTAATATTCCCTTTAAACTTTTCTCCTTTCACCCTTAACCCATGCCCTCTTTTTTTTTCTAGTCTCAGTGGAAAAAGCCTGCTTGCATTCACTGATGTTACCGTCATTTAACCAAAATCGCAAGCCTTGAGGAACAGTGCTGAAAATAGTGCACACCCTCCTGTTACTGATTTTACCCTGTTCTACACACTGTCCTACTATGTCAGTCTGCTCTACAAACACTCTTGTTAAATCTCTCTGACCTGCTCACTCTCCTGTTGTTTAGAAATTTCTTCAGTCAGATTGTGAATCTTTGGAATCTCCTATCTTGAGGTTATGTACACTCAGATGTTAAGTACACTCAAGGCTGAGATTTATAGACTTTTGCTCTCAAGAAATCAAGAGGTATGGGGTAGGGCGAGAGGTGTTTAGCAGGGATCAGTGCTGGGACCTCTGTTTGTAATATATATAAATGATCTAGAGGAAAATGTGGGTGCTCTGATGAGTAAGTTTTCAGATGGCATCAAGATTGGTGGAGTTGCTGATAGTGCCGAGGATTGTCAGAGAATACAACAGGATATAAAAAGATTGGAGATTTGGGCACAGAAATAATAGATGGAGTTTAATTTGGACAATTACTAGGGAGCATAGGTTTAAGGTGTGAGGGGCAAGGTTTAAAGGAGATGTATGAGGCAAGTTTTTTTTTACACAGAAGGTGGTGGGTGCCTGGAACTCTCTGCGGGGGAGGTATGGAAGCATATATAATAGTTTTATAGGGTGTGTGGATAAATACATGAATAGGATAGGAATAGAGGGATTTGGTCCCTAGAAGGATAGGGGGCTTTAGTTGGGCAGCGTGGTCGGTGCAGGTTTGGAGGGCTGAAGTGCCTGTTCCTGTGTTGTAATTTTCTTTGTTCTTTGCTCAGATGTGAAGTGATGCATTTTGAGGATCAAATTTAGGTGTGAATTACATTGTAAATGGCAGGGATCTGGCCATGCAGGTCCACAGTTCCCCAAAAGTGGCAACACTGGTTGCAAAGGCGATTAAGAAAGCATATAGCATGCTTGCCTTAACCTGCTGGGATATTGAGTACAGGAGTTGGGAAATCGTGTTGCAGCTCTATAAAACATTGATTAAGCCATATTTGGAGTATTGCGTGCAGCTGTGATCACCATACTACCAGAAGGTTCACTAGGATGTTGCCTGGTGTCAAGGGTATTAACTATGAGAAGAAATTGAATAAACTACGGTTGTTTTCAGTGGAAGGATGGAGGCTGAGGGGAAACCTGATAGAGGTCTACAAAATTATGAGAGGCATAGACAGGGTGAATAGTCAGAGGCTTTTTCCCAGGGTGGAAGCGTCAGTTACAAGGGACACAGATTCAAGGTGAGAAGGGGAAAGTTTAAGGGAGGTTGTGAGTGCCTGAAAATGTGCTGCCAGAGAAGACACATTGGCACATTTGCAACATTTAGGGGCATCTGGTTGGGTACATAGATTACGGAGAGAATAGAGGGATACAGACCGAGTAAGGACAAAGTTTTTTTAGTTTAGTTAGGGTACCATGATCAAGGGCCTGTTCCTGTGCTATACTTTAGTTTATTTGACTGCTGCTGAGGTTGGCTTTGTCTCTGCTAGTGAGGTTGGCTTATCAAATGCAAATAGCATTCCTGTAGCCCCTTTTGAAATTAGATTGTACAGTTCCAGCTAGTCTGTTAGGAACACCTTAGGCATAATGGGGTTTGACATTTCTGAAACTGAGAGAATTATTCTGTTTAGAGACTACTGAAGATAATTTCCAGACGGGGGAAGTGAACCATCTTAAATGCCTGTGTTCCACAGAACGTTTTAAAATATATATAGGTTGACTTTCAATTCATGAATATTTGGTTACTGGGACTTCTGTGTTTATCTGAACTACAATACTGATTGCACGTTTAAAATTTATTTATTTGGCTTTGCAGCAATTTGGAACAGACAAGGATATGAATATAGTTACATAAATTCAAATTGTTTATATTTGTATAATAATACCAGCCTGACTTGTGAGCAGATGTGTATTATGTCTCTCACTCTTCCTAGTACATTATCCTATTGTATCTCTCATTGTTATTTTAATCAAACAGGTACCTGTAAGCAGGTAAGCTATGTGGGTTGACACAACCTTGTTATTGAGTTCATTTTTTATATTTGCTCAGGTGACGGTAGCCAGGAGACGAGCTCAGTTGAAACAAGTCAGGACGATGTCATAATATCTAAGATGAGCCATGGGAGAGGAGGTCACCCAGTCCCCGAGTCAGGTGGGTGATGGGGGTGTGTGTGATTCTTTTCATCGGGTACAATTCAAACCCAGGTCTCTTGAGTGAAGCCACAGTGAGCTGAAACTGCCATCGGGATCAGCACACCTAATTCTCCAGAAAGCGCAGGCATTGACTGAGGTCCCCTTTCAGAAGCCTCCTCTTGGTTCAAATGGTTGGGTACTGATTATGGCAAACGAACAGAGAGCACGAGGGGGTTTGCGTGTGAGGGTGAAGGGGAATGGCACGAACCCATTGTTTGACTCGTGCCTTCTCTCACCCCACAGCCTCAACTTCACCCTGCTGATTCACACCCTCCCATTTCAACCAACCCCTAATTTTCTTGAATGTGCTGACCATTTGACTGAACTTATCTTGCAGGCGCTGTGTTACCTCTTGCCCTGGGACTTGCCATCACTGCCCTGCTCCTGCTGATGATTGGTTGCCGGCTACAGTTGGTGAGGCACAAACTGAAGAAGCTCCGCCCCATAACATCTGAGGAGTCGGACTATCTGATCAACGGCATGTACCTGTGAGGCAGGAATGAGACAAGGAAAGGTCCCTCTTAATAACAATCATCGTAGCAGTGTGGTTCTCGATGTAAAACAAATCAATGTGCTTGTGTGTTTGTTTAAATGAATATGTGGAACGCAGTAAAATCCTTCAGTTTATTCCTTTCTAATCACACAGGCAAATCTGGTGGGTGTTGGGCCTTGCTTTAGAACTAATTTTCAGACCAAGCTGTGGCCACAGTGGAGCACTTCTAGGCAGCGCAATAGGAAGATTTGATGGTTGAACAAATGTTTCTCACTGTCTGCCTAGCTGTGAAACTTTTATAACAGTCGACGTCTGCTCCTTTGTTTGCTCATTGAGAAGAGGTTTGTCCTGTTTGATAAGGAGCCTGACCATCCTACCCCACTGATCAGTAAGTAGCCTCTGTTGTGCAATCCTGCAGTGGGTGCACCCTGGATCAATGCTCCCCAGTCCCCAGCCCGTTCCCGAGTCAGCTCCAGTTTCTCTGTCTGGGGACAGATTGCTGCTCTTTTGGCGAGTGTTTAGCAGCAGATTCTGCAACCCCCTGCCACCACCCCTATTATTTTCATGTAGATCTGTGCCAGCGTTGGTTCTGCCTGCTGTCTTAGTTTCTGGGTCATTCCTACTGGAGACGTTTAGCAGCAGTCAGAAAGCCAGCCACAAGCGCGCCAATATCAGGTGTAAAGTAGGGATAAAATGCAGTTTTGGAAATTACATTGAATCAAAGAAATATCCAGCTCAGGAGATCACTTGGCGCATTGGTGTGCTAGTTTAGTACAAATAGTATATTGTGTACAGACTGTTGAACTTTGTAACATTGGAAGAGTTTCCTCTTTAAATATGCCACCAAATACCAATAATTTTTAGCTTCTGGTTCCTCACTAATAAATGGTGTTTACCCCCCTGTGTTTCTCCAGATCAAATCAATTGAAACTGTCTGCTCCATGTGGCAGCAAGGAAAGATCATTGTTTTTGAAGGATGTGAGTGGGTTTCAGTGGCATCCCTAATTGTTCCTGCAAAGATGGTGCCATCCTTTTAAACATTGCTGTCGGGGAGCTGAAGGTACTCCCACACAAAAATACATTGGCCAATTTTCAGTCACATGGCCTGGTTGCTGATGCGAAACTGCAGTTAACGTTATGCTACTTCAGGCGATACCTTTTAATATGGAAGAAATTACTAATTGTAGAATGTTTTGAGGTGTCTTGTGGCTGCGAAATGGTGCTACATAAATGCAAGTCTTTCTGCCATGACCCAGTTACCATTTTGATTGGCTGCAGCTTGGCCTTGTACACATCTCACCAATTCCACAGGCAATGGAGGAGGAGAGGCCCAGCAGAGTTCCTCGAATACTCACTCTGTGCTACAGAAATGCACCTCCACAACCCAGGAAAATAATCTAGGCGGCTGCTGCTGCTGCTGCTATCCTGACAGCCCCCACCCTGTTCCCCATGCATGGTAAAGGTACTGATCCTACAAACAGCATTCTGATAATATAATTTGTTGTGGAGATTGAGGGATAAACATTGGCCAGGAAACTGAAAGAATTCCTGTGCTGTTCTTCGAAATAGTGTGTCAAGATCTGATACATCCACAGCCTGAGAAAGCAGACAAGGCTTTGATTTGTAGCCTCATCAGGAAAAAAAGGTATTTCTCGCAGTAGCGCATTCACTCAGCAGTGCACTGTACCAGCTTAAATTCTGCCCTTGCGTTCTGGGGCTCCAGATAAAACAACATGCTGCATGAGAATGGGGTAGTACCCAGAGGAGGAAGAATGAGATGGAAATCAAAATAAAAGCAAATTACTGCAGATGCTGGAAAATCTCAGCATTGGTAAAGAGAGAAAAGAGCTGACATTTCGAGTCTTCGACTTGAATCCAGATGAACTGGCTTTGACAAAGGGTCATCTGGACTCGAAATGTAAGCTCTTTTCTCTCCTTAGAGATGCTGTCAGACTTGTTAAGATTTTCCTGAGATGGAGGTCAAAATGTTGAGTTTAAAGTTTTTTTTAAGTTTTATTTATTGGTGTCACAAGGAGGCTTACATTAACACTGCAATGAAGTTACTTTGAAAATCCCTTGTCCCCACAGACTGGCGCCAGTCCTGGTACATTGAGGGAGAATTTAGGTGCCAATGCACCTAACTAGCACATCTTTGGGCCTTTGGGAAGAAACCATGCAGAGATGGATTGAACATAGACTCTGCACAGATAGAATCAAACTCAGGTGCTGTGGCAGCAGTGCTGACCACTCTGCCACCATGCTGCCCAATGAGCACCATAAATGCGAAAGTTCCTGCTCCATTCTGCCTACGTTCATGATACCTTGCATTCACGTAGTTATGACTATCTTCCTTGCCAATATAGGGCTACTATCTAGAAAGGGATCAATGAGTTGAATTCAGGGGCTCTCTTTTATACATCTTCGTACCATGCTGTTTTTACCTTTGGGGAATAGTGGGGGTAGAATTCCCGAGCTGATCATCAGCCTGTTCAACCATGTTAAATGCTCCTTCTGTGATGAAGATGTCTTGACGTGGTACTCAAATTTGGAGCTTCTGGCCCAATGGTAGGAGCACACTGTCACAAGGCCTCACTAGTTCCAATGCTTAAAGCATCTCACTTTCCAACTGAACTTGACTCAGGAGCTTTGGTGACGTATGTCCCTGTTCGCAGTCCCATTGCCGATGGCAAAGTTGATTCAAACTGGAAGCATCTGAAAGGATGGCAAGATGGAGGAAAATTGCCCTGAGGTGTTCATCATCTATTTTGTTCAGCATCAGTAAGTTTGAAGATTCATACATTCTTTTATAACACATGTTTGAGGGATGTGAGCAATAAATGTTGCCTTGCTAGTATTGCTAAAGGGAATGAGTAGGATTACAGTCACACACAGGTTGCGGGTTTCTTCAAATACTTCAGTGTTGGTTTTTAGTCCAATCTGGAAACTTTATCTGGAGCCATCATGTAGATAACCGGATTGATTTTGCATCCAACTTAACCACCAAGCAGTTTGAACTCTCAGCCTGCATGGAGAAACTGTTCGTTATCGTAAGTACCATGATTTGAAAAGAGGATAGGCCTCCACCTGCCTATTCCATACTTCGTAGAATACAGTCAATCCTTTTACTCTGCTATTGCTGTAGTGGAGCAGCACAATGGTTAGCAGGAACCCAGGTTCAATTCTAGCCTGTGTGGAGGTTACACATTCTGCTCATGTCTACGTGGGTTTCCTCTGGGTGCTCCAGTTTCTTCCCATAGTCCAAAGATGTGCAGGTTAGATGTATTGATCATGCTATATTACCCCTAGTGTAACTAGATGGATTAGCCATGGTGAGTGTGTGGGGTGATGGGGAAAGGGTGGGGAAAAGGGCCTGGGTAAGATACTCTGCTAGAGTCAATGCAGATTTGATGGGCAAAATGGCACCTTGTAGGGATTCTATAAATCCAATCTTTAATCAAGGATGTCATGCTGGTGTATTTCCCATACTGATTCATGCAAAATCACGCAATGCATTTTTGACTTGTGTCAATCTTATTTGTATGTCTCAGGATCAGATAACTCATGGCCCAAGGAAGAACTGATTTTTTTAATGAGGTTGCAAATTCTGGAATTTTCTTGAAGGATCCGTGAACAATGGGAGAATGAAGCGAATTGACTTGTTTGTAAAAATGGAACATAGGATAGGAGTAGGTCATTTGGACTGTCAGATGTGCTCAGTCATTCAATAAGAACATGGCTGATTGTGGTCTCAACTCCATTCTGTCTAATTGCCGTGATCTTGATTCCCTTGTTGATCAAAAAAAATCTCTAATTTGGCCTTTCTTTGCTTTCTGATGAAGAGAGTTCTAGAAGGAACACCTCTTATTTTTAAACTGTTTCCCTTCATTCTAATTTGCCACAAGAGGAAGCATTCTCCCCTATCAAGCTCCTTCAGCATCTTAAATGTTACAAGAAGGCCACCTCTGTCTGCCCAGTTGGGATAGGTTCATTCAATGCTGTAGGTTGTTTTATCTCGAATATTGGGGATTGTCTCAGCTGCAATGGTGGAATTTCTAACAGCTGCCAAAATGTGAGCAGAATTTTCAGACCAGCTTGTTGGACAAGGATTGAGCTGAAGCTTCCTCAATGAGATAGAAGCTTTTTAAAAAAAAACTTTTCAGCTTCATAACATAGAGCTGCAACCAAACAGGGAAATGCCTCAGACAAACTGCATAAATATAATATTCTTGGGTTAAGATAGCGTGACAGAGGTATGCACTCTACTGAATGCTGTCTCCACTTGGTTTCCATATACATTGGATAAATCACATTGGCAAAAATAGCTTTGAGGATGAGTGCATTTAGGGCAATTTCTTGGAACAATAGGTAGTAGAACCAACAAGGGAACAGGCCAAAATAAAGATAGAAAATGCTAGAAATACCCAACAGGTTTGGAAATAGTAAATGTTTCAATAATCTTTTATTATAGAATCCCTCCAGTGCAGAAGGACGCCATTTGGCCTATCCAGTCTGCACTAACTCACTAAAGGGCATCACATACAGGGCCAACCCCAGTCCTATCATCATAAAACCATGCATTTACCAATCCACCTAACCTGCACATGTCTCAACACCAACGGATAATTTAGCATAGTCAATCCAATTAATCCGCACATTTTTGGATGGACTGGGAAAAGTCAGAACTGTTACAGATTTTGATCAGAAAATGGTGAAAGAAAATAGAGGCTTTTAGCAGTTACGAAGGGAGCAAATCAGTGAAGTACAAAAAGTGCAGCCTTGAACTTAAAGCAATTAGAGCAAAGATGAGATAACAGAGCTCTGACTGATAAGCGATGAAAATCCCAAAATATTCAAGAAGTATATTAATGGGACGAGGATAACCAGGGAAAGAATAGGGCTTATTAGGGATTAAGGGACTATCAGTGGATGGAGCCAGAGGACATTGGTTCTGGAAAGTTCTAAAATGTTGAAAGTTGGGTTGCTGTTCCTTGGCTTACATTGAACTTCATTGGAACATTGCAGTCGGTCAAGGACAGAGGTCCTTGAAAGCAAGGGTGACCAACTATCCTGGAGTTTATGGGGTTGTCCCATGATTGAGGTGATTGCCCCTCCACCAGGGGGGTCTCCACACCTTTAAATTTGTGCACATTCAGTACATGTCTGCACGTTTACACTGCTCCCGGTTACCTGACCTATCACATTGAGCAGCGACCCTCCCTGGCACTGTCCCCCACCCTCCCGCATCCCCTTCACAAACTTGCCAGTGCATCAGACCTCCCAACCCTTGCTGTTAGTTTCTCTCATAACCATCCCATGTACGTCAGCACCTGCTTACGTGAACCTTTACCCAAAGTGTCCCTTAACTTTTCCCAAAAGCTGTTCACCCTGAATTAAGATGGCAGGTGACCAGTAACTTAAGATTATGCTTGCTGACTGAGTGGAGAAATCACCCGATCTGCATTTAGCCTTGCCAATGTAGAGCAGAGCTTATTGTAAGTAATGAATATAGAATACTAAAATGAAGTTTGAAGTTTATTTATTAGTGTCATAGTAGGCTTACATTAACATTGCAATGAAGATACTGTGTAAGTCCTCTAGTTGCTACGCTGCGGCACCTGTTTGGGTAACGGAGGGAGAATTTAGCACGGCCAGTGCACCTGACCAGCACGCCTTCTGGACTGTGGAAGGAAACTGGAACACCTGAAGATAACACATGCAGATGTTAGGAGAACATGCAGACTCTGCACAGACAATTACCCAAGCCAGGAATCGAACCTTGGCACTGTGAGGTAGCAGTGCTAACCACCATGCACACTTAAAGAATCACATGTAAATTCCTGCATCACCTGGAAGCAGTCTTGGGATCTTGGATAGGGTGAGTGGGGATAAAAGAATAAGAGTTGCACTTCATGTACTTGCATGGAAAGGGGGACTGGGGCTGGCAGGCTTAGATCAGGGCGTCGGGGAGGGAATGGTCCCTTCAGAATGCTGAAAGGCGGAGAAGGGGAGTATATTTGGTCATGGCATCACAGTGGTGGTAGTGGAAAAGTTGGAGGATGATCCGTGAACAGGAAGACTGGTGAATACAAGCTGAGTACACCTACCACCACACCAATCTTCCCATTCATAGATCATCATAGTAATTGAAATTTTAAGTTAATGTCACAAGTAGGCTTACATTAATAATGGTTCTGGAAAGAGGGGAAAGGATGAGAAAGAGAGGCATGTGGGAAATGGAATGGCCATGGTCAAGGACCTGGTCAACTAATGTGGGATATTGGGAATCCTTGGCTGAGGAACAAGAAAGACATCAGAAGTGCTCATATGTAAGGTTTCATCTGATGGGGAGGTGATGGCCCAGTGGTATTATCGCTAGACTATTAATCCAGAAACTTAGTGAATATTCTGGGGACCATAGCAGATGATGGAATTTGAATTCATTAAAAAATATCTGGAACCAAGAATCTACTGATGACCATGAAGCTATTGTCGATTATCAGAAAAAAACCCATCTGGTTCTTTAGGGAAGGAAATCTGCTGTCTTTACCTGGTCTGGGCAGATATATCAGTAGAGCCACAGCAATGTGGTTGACTCTCAATTGCCCTCCAGCAACTAGAGAAGGGCAATAAATGCTGGCTAGCCAACCACACCCATGTCCTATGAATGAATTTTTAAAAATCATCAGGACAGATATAAACAGATGTGGAGAAACTGGGAGAATGGAATGGGGGCTTTACAGGAGGTAGGGTGTGAGTAAGTTTAGTTGAGGTAGGAATGGGAGTCAGTGGACTTATAGTGAACATTTATGGATAGGCTTTCCTGAAAAGTAAAGGAAGGGAGTGAAGAATTGCAGATGGACTGGGTAAAGGAGAGAGCAGAGTGGGAACTAGAAGTTGAAGATTCCCAGTTCAGGAGAAGAACAGTAAGTGGCATTAATTAGTCATTAGTGATTAGAAAAAAGAGGTGAGGGAAGTAGCCTAAGTAAGATTAAAACTAAGGAATGCTCCACATGTCCCATTAAAATGGCAGCATAGCTAAGACCCACGGAGGTATCCATAGCCACACTTTCCATTCAGTTCAAAGGCAATTAGTGATGGACAACAAATGCTGGCCTTGCGAGCGATGCTCACATCTAATGAAAGAATAAATATAGAAATACCTAGGGTAGTGAGATCCGTTAAAGAAGAAATTGTTTGATGTGAGAACAAGTACAGCAAGGCAAAGGAGATTGGTAGTAGATAGAGACTTTACCAGTGCATGGAAGAATTGAAAAAGTCAAACCATTCCCAGTGGGAGCTAGAATCATAGAATCACTATAGTGCAGAAGGAGGCCATTCAGTCCATTGAGTCTATACTGACCTCAATCCCACCCAGGCCCTATTCCTGTGACCTCACACATTTACCCCGCTAATCCCCCTGACACTGGGTCAATTTAGTATGGCCAATCACCATAACCCACACATCTTCGAATTGTGGGAGGAAACCGGAGCAGCCAAAGAAAACCCACATAAACATGGGGAGAATGGGACTTAAGGCCAGAATTGAACCTGGGTCTCTGGCAGCAGTGCTAACCCCTGTGACATCCTAAGTGTTGAGAAATTGAACATCCATGAAGAAGAGATAGTTAAAGATAGATAATTGGAAATGGTTAAAGTGACAACATTGGAAAAGTGGTATTATCACTAGACTATTAATCCAGAAACTCAGTGAATATTCTGGGGACCATAGCAGATAGTGGAATTTGAATTCATTAAAAAATATTTGGAACCATGAATCTACTGATGACCATGAAGCTATTGTCGATTATTGAAAAAACCCATCTGGTTCTTTAGGGAAGGAAATCTGCTGTCTTTACCTGGTCTGGGCAGATATATCAGCAGAGCCACAGCAATGTGGTTGACTCTCAATATGGATTGAGATATGGATGTGAAGAGACCTGACAAAGCAAGAAAAACAGCCAAGAGAAAGAAATCAGTGGGACAGGAATAGGTGCTGAAATGATAGTTCGAATAGGTCATTCCTGATTATGGATCTTGGGAAGGTGATAAGAAGACTGTTTGAGGTTACAGTCTGTTAGGCTGGAAGCCATTGACAGAACATATTCAAAGGAGATGAGGTCAGTGACTGACCTGGAAACAGTGGCTCGATGATCAGTTGTGGGATTATGGTCCAAAGGGAGGTAGGAGTTGGCATATGGCCTCTGCTAGATACCATCCTTATCCTTGTACCATCTTTGCTGGCAGATTTGATGACAATGTTAGGGTTGAGCATGAGAACAGAATGCTACCAGTTCAGAGGTAGGTATGTCAGAGAAAGTGAGTGGAGCAGAGAATTTGAAATGGCCAATGTCAGTTTCAATGTTGTCAATGAAAAGACCAATTAGAGGGAACCAGCAGAGGAAAATAATGGAGACAAGTAAGTGGATCCACTATGTGTTACCAAGAAAGTGTTAAACTAAGTAGTGAGGCAGGGGATCAAATTTCAGGAGATTAGTTAAAAAACAGAGAAAAGGCAAAAGGGAAAGGTATTAATGTGGGAAATGTTGAACAGACCAGGACAGAAACTACCAGAGGGAAGAGGGAATACAAATCTAAGAATAAATTAGCAGATAACTTCAAAGGTTACAAAAATAATAAAATGGCAAACCTAAATGTTCTGTATCTGAATGCATGTAGTATTTGAAATAAAACAACAAGTGAGGACATAAAAATAAATAAATATGATCTGATACCCATTACAGAAGCTGCAGGATGACATAGTTTGGGACTTAAATATTGAAGGATATGTGACATTTAGCAAGGACAGGAAGGTAGGGACAGTGAAGAAGTGGCTCTGTAACTTAGTGACGGTATTAGCACAGTAGAAAGGGGTGACTTAAGTTCAGGAAACCAAGTCAGTTGTGGAAGTGGTGTACAGATCCGTTAACAATAACCATAGAGTAGATTGGGGTATAAAGGAAGGAATAATGAGAGCCTGTCAGAAAGGTACAGTGGTAATCACTTTAGCATATAGACTGAAAAAAAATGAGAAAAGATAGTTTAGACGAAGAATTCATTGAATGGTTTCTGGATGGTTTCTTAGAACAGCACATTCTGGTACCAGTCAAGGAGCAAGCTATATCAGACCTCATATTGTTCAAAAAGATAGGATTAATTAATAGTCTCATTGTTAAGCATCTCTAAATAGCAGTGTTCGTTCTATGAATTTTGTATTCAGTTTGAGGGAGAGAAAAGTGGGTCCAAAACTTATACTTTAAACTTTTTAATAAAGGCAATTACGAGAGCTGTTTGCTAAATGAATTGGAGATGCACTGGCAGACGTTGAAGGATATATTTCAGAATATACAGAGTAAGTATAATCCAAAGTGAGTGTTGCCCCTATAGAAAGTGACTCTGGGGAATTAGTAATAGAAAAAAAGGATATGGCAGTTGAATTGAACCAATATTTCACATTGGTCTTCATTATAGAGAACATTCTAGAAATGGTTCTCAATCAATAAGTGGAAGTGGAGGGAGGAATAAGAGAAAATTACAATCACTAGGAATGCGGTACTGAGTAAATTGTTGGTGCTGCAAGCTGTTGGGTCCTAGGATCTAGATGGACTTCATCCTAGGTTCTCAAAAGAAGTGTCAAGTGGAATAGTTGATTTAATTTTCCAAAATTCCCTAGATTCAGGCAATGGTGCATTAGATTGGAAAATTTTGTATGTAACATCTGTACGCAAAAGGTATTGTGACAGGAAGCAGTTACAGACCAGTTAGCTTACTATCTGACAGAGGGAAAATGTTAGAAGTTATTGTTAAAGATGTTACAGGGAGATGGTGGTGAAATGGTATCATTGCTAGACAACTAGTCCAGACAGCCACATCTGGGTATTCAGCTTTGAATCTCACCAGGGCAGATGGTGAAATGTGAATTCATTAAAAAGCTGGGATTACAAGTCTAACAATGACCATGAAATATTGTAAAAACCTATCTGGTTCATTAATGTCCTTTTGGGAAGGAAATCTGCCATCCTCACCCAGTTTGGTCTACTTGTGATTCCAGACTCACAGCATTGGTTCTTAAATACTCTAAGGGATAAATGCTGGCCCAGCCAGTGATGCCCACATCTCATGAACAAATTTTTAAAAAGGAGGGAATTTGGAAAAATTCAGGATGACCAGACAGAGTCAACACAGTTGTGTGAAAGGGAAATTATGTCTAGCCCGTTTATTGGAGCCTTTGAGCAAGTAGTATATGCTGTGGATAAAGGGGAACTGGTGGATGTACTGTATTTTGATTTCCAGAAATTATAGCAGCACGTAAGTGGTAATGATGTAGGCCTAATAAACTGGCATGGGTAGAAGATAGGACAGCTAACAGGAAACAGAAGAGAAGCATGAGTATGTTATTTTCTGGTTGATAAGATGTGACAAGTGGTGTTTATAAGATATAGGAGCAGAATTGAGTCATTCAACCCATCGAGTGCTCCACCATCGATTATGACTGCTAATCACCTCATGCCCATTTTTCTGCCTTCTTCCCCATAACCTTTCAACCCATTACCAATTAAAAATATGACTAATTCCTGCTTAAATTTACTCACTGTCTCAGCATCCATTACAATTTGGGATAGCGAATTCCACAGATTCACAATCCTTTGAGAATATTTCTCCTCAACTCTGTTTTAAATTTGCTATCCCTTATCCTAAGACTATCCTAAGAGCAAGCATCCTATGATTCTATCTGATCCATATCTCCTTATCCATTTTTTTTCATCTTACGTACTTCACTTTGATCTGTATCACGCTGGAGATGTAACTTTATCCAAGTCATTCGTATACAGTGTGGAAAGGAACAGAAGGTACGGTTGCTAAATTTGCTGACAACGAAGTTAGATAGAATAGTAACTTGTGAAGTGGACAGAAGAAGGCTACAAAGGGTTGAGTGGGAAAAGACCTGGCAAATGGAATATAATGTAGAAAAGTATGAAATTATTCATTCTAGCAGGAAAAATAAAAAAAGTTATCTAAATGATGAGACAATGCAGAATTCTATGATGCAGAGGGATCTGGGTGTCCTAGTTCATGAATCACAAAAGGCAAGTATGCAGGTACATTACGAAAGCTAATCAAATGTTATTGTTTATTGCAAGGGGAATTAAATACAAAAGTGGGGAGGGGAAGGGATTATGCTTTGGGAATCGAGGGCATTAGTGAGACCATATCTGGAGTGCTATGCACAGTTTTGGTTTCCTTATTTAAGGAAGGATGCAAATTGATTAGAAGCAATTTAGAGAAAGTTTATCAGACTAAAACCTGGAAGAGGCAGGTTGGCTTATGAGGTAAATATTAGACAGACTGGGCTTGTATCCGTTGGAGTTTAGACGAGTAAGAGGCGACATGATTGAAACATATCCTAAGGAATATTGACAGAGATGATGTTTCCTTTTGTGGGAGAATCTGGGGTCATTGATTAAAAATAAGGGGTCACCCATTTAAGACAGAGGAGGAGAATTTTCTTCTCTCACACAGTCATGAGTCTTTGAAATTTTCTTCCTCAAAAGGCAATTAAGTTAGATAGATTTTTAATAGACAAAGCAGTGAAAGGTAGGTAGGAATATGAAGTTGAGGTTACAATCAGATCTTATTATTAAAAGGTGGAGCAGATCTGAACAATCGAATAGCCTACCTTCCTGCACCTAATTCATATGTTTGTCTATAGCAGAGGGAACTCCTCCCATTCCCCACCTCCAAATCAAGAAGAGAGCAGGAGGCAAAAGAGGATATCTCTGAGGGTATCCTGAATATATAGCAGGAAGCATGATTAGAAGTTCTAAGCAAACAAATGGGTCTTAATGCTGCAAAGTCTTTGGACTTGGTGATTTGCATCATGGCATCTTAAAAGAAGTGATTGCAGAGAATGGATGCATTGATTGTAATCTTATAAAACTCCCTAGATTTTGGAGCTGTTTCACGGATTGAAATATTAGCATTAGCCTCTAAAGGAGTGAGAGACAAAGCAGGAAGCTACAGACCAGTTACCCAACATCCATCTTTGGAAGCACGCTGGAATCCATTATTGAGGATGCAGCAGCAGGATATTTAGAAAATCATAACGCAATCAGGGAAAAAATAGAAAACCGCCATATTATTTAAATTGGGAGAAATTACAAGAACTCGGAGGTACAGAGGGGGATCTGGGTATCCTGGTACATGAATCACAAAAGTTTAGTATACAGGTACAACAAGTGATTAGGAAGGCATGTGGAATGATATTAAATGCCAGGGGCATGGAATATAAAAGTAGGGATGTTCTGCTTCAGTTGTATAGGGTATTGGTGCAAGCAACATTGGAGAACTGTACAGTTTTGGATTCCTGATTTAAGAAATGCAGTGGAAGCAATTCCTGCAATGGGATTGTCTTATGAAGAAAGGTTGTGCAGGTTGGGCTGTATCCATTGGAGTTCAGCAGAATTAGTGGATTACTTACAGAATCCCTACAGTGCAGAAGGAGGTCATTCAGCCCATCAACCACAATCCCAGCTAGGCTTTATCCCCATAACGCAATCCATTTACTGTAACTAGCACCTCTCCCCCCGCTTCCCTCCTCCAAGTGGCAATTTATAATGGCCAGTTAACCTAACCACATATCTTTGGACTGTGGGAGAAAACCGCAGCATCTGAAGGAAACCTATCTGAGAGAATGTGTAAACTCCACACTGACAGTCACTATCAATTCCAGACAGTCAGCTGGCATTGAACCTAGGTCCCTGGCACTGTGAAGTAGCAGTGCTAACCATTCTGTCATTGTGCCACCTCTTGAAACATTTAAAGTCCTGAGGGGACTTGACAGAGATGCTGAAAGGATGTTTCCCCTTGTGAAACAGAGGACTCCATTTAAAAAGGGTCTTCTATTTAAGACGGAGATAAGATTTTGCTTTTCTCAAGAGAGGTAGAAGTTTTTGGAACTCTCTTACCCTGAAATTGTGGAAGCAGTGTCACTGAATATTTTTAAATATAGAATTAGATTTTTGATTGACAAGGAAGTCAAAGTACAGTTGAAGCCACATTCAAGTTAGCCATGATGTTATTGAATGGCAGAGTAGGCTCAATGCACCAGATGCCTAGTCCTCCTACTTCATATGCATGTACATAGTTTGGTGTTTTCAGTCAGGTTGCTGTTGTTCTACATTAACACAGCTTGGGCACACCAGCTGCAGCTTTTGCAATGTATATGTTGATTTCAGTATCAGGTGACAGATTGCTGGTGATTGTGGAGCATAGATGTGTGAAGTTATCAACAAGCTCCAGCATCCCATTCTCGATGCTGATAGGTGACAATAAGAAAATTTGGACAATGACATTCATTGACACTGATGATCAAACACACTCTTCACAAGCATGAGTCTGTCCACTTACCACTGCCGATATTCCTCAAAATGGAACGTTAGTGCATTATCAAGGTAAAGTAACTCTGATAAGGATGACAACGTGATTGGGGTGTGAGTCAGCTTTAAAAACTCACTTCACATTATTGCTAGCCAGTGACGTAGGCTGAAAACGAGAAACAAAATAGCACACAAAAGGGGAAAGCCTGCTAACGTTTCACCAATGCACATGATGCATCATGCCGACCTATTGGGCACACAAGTCAAGTCAGTAATAACACTCGGAAGGAAACAGAATAAACAACTGAATGGAAGAACTGCCAGGAGATAAAGGATTGAGTTAAAGAGGAAAAAAAATGCATGAACTAACAGGAAACTCTTTCTAAAAGCTAGCACAGGCATGATGGACCTAGAGTCATGAGATATCAGCATGATTTGTACTTAGTCAAGTACCTACCGAAGACAGAGGGATTTCTTCTCAGACTCCTGAATGTTTGGAATTCTCCACTTCAGAGTGCTATGAGAATTTGGTCTTAAATATATATTCAGGCAGAATTTTGAACTAAGGGGGCCAAGGCTTATGGGGAACAGATAGTTGAGGCCAATGTTGCATTAGTCATGATGATTGAATAGTAGAGTAGGGCAGTATGGGCAAGGACCTTTGCTATGTCTTTTAGGATTTCCATACCCTTTCACTAATAATTTGAGGGACAGCAAATCACTTTCACCAATTCTATCATATTGATTTTTTTTTAACACTTTTGCATACTTCAGGAAAAAGTAGTACTAGACGATTTACCTGCTTTTAAATTTTATTTTGCAAAGCAATAATGCGTACATTGCAGAAATTTTAACTGCGATCCATAATATGTCATTAGATTATAGAGCATGGATTATATCATTTCTACTACATTCAACCGTGAAGCAACACAAAACAAAGGAATAGCAGCACAGAACTTAAAAACTAATGTCGAAAGCATCAATATGTTCAAATCTGTCCGAGTTTACAATCAACAGTGCATGTGCCACCGTCAGCATGTAGTGCTTGGGAGGTTTGAATTCCAGGAACAAGATGTGAAACATGACGATCTTGATGGCAACTCAAGGCACACTACAATCTTCAATGTTTAGTGCTTAGTTACACCTGCGTACAGAAAGGTCTTGCATACGTTATGTCATGGGTGCACACAATTAACTTTAAGTTGTAATGGTGCAGGTTTTTGAACACCTATCAATTCAAGATGAGGGAGGAAAAAAAAACTAGCCACACCACACATCTGCTGGTATCTCCTTGCTGCAGCTTCACTCTTGCCAGTTATAAACGAAATCAAGCCGCATTAAATTTCTTCCAACTCTGCACTTATTATTTTTTTAAAAAACCCTTCATAGCAGCCTCTTCCCAGGCTAGATTTGTTGAATCATTAAAAGAACACTGTTCCACACCAGTCATCAAGTGTGTGTGTGTGTTTTTTTAAAGTCCAAAACAAGCTGCAATGCTGTCATTTTCAAAGCATTTAGAACTGGAGATATGTACTCCACATTAACATCAGGTTCTGAGCACACAGATGAAGCTTCACATTTCATCCCTGCAGTTTAAAAGAAAAGTTAGAAACTGTAACATAATCAGCCCATCCAAGTGATCACAATAATAAACCATGTTTAAAAAAAAAAGTCTGGGTGTGTTTCATTCAGTGAATTCTGCTCCAGGTCCAGCATTTTAACCTCATGACTGAGGCCATCCTGGATTTCAGATTGGGTGCTTTGGGTCAACTGGGGTCAAGAGTCACTTGGAGTATGGGCATAGGCTGGGGCACATAAGCAGCATCAAACGGGATAACTAGTCAGATGCCACATGGAACAGCGCTGACTCAATTTTCAGCTAAGTTTTGCTTTTAAATTTTACTCCATTAAAACTGATGCATGACATTCTAAAAACATCCAGTTTTCTCACAACTCTGGATTTTAGACAGCCAGATTTGAGAAACTGTATTGATCTTGGATGCAGAAGGGGAGTTATAATGTGTTAAAAATTACAAAGGCTTTTGATAAAAGTCAATTTAGAGATGCTTGATATTGGCAGGAGGATCAGCAACCAGAGGGCAAAGAATAAAGTGGTTGAAAAACCAGAGGAAAAATGTTATTAAGCTGCAAGTTACGACGATTTGGAGTGCATTCCCTGAAAAAGTGGAGATTCAAAGGTAACTCGAAGGAAGTTGAATAAATAATGGTTGGGAAAAATTGCTGGGCTATAGGGCAGGGGGTTCATGAGGTGAGAAGAAAGAATGGAACTAACTGGAAAGCTCTTTGTAAAAGCCAGCAGTGGCCCAATGGTCAAGATATTACTATTATCTGTATGCAATTACCTATCTACCTACGTCAGGGACACATTGAATTGTATTTTATTTCCACATACTGCAAACACGCCAGTGGATGAAAATGTTTATCTATTCAGCAATTGATTCCAAAATAGAAGTCCATCAATCTTAGTGGTTTTAGAATCTTCCAACTTAAATGTACTATCAAAGTCAGTCCAAACAGGGGACTTGAAGATGTTGAAGTAAGATACTAACTCATGCAGAGAGTGCAGATTTACTGCAAGAAGTCAAAAGGGATCAGTTAAGATCACAATGGTGGCTTACATCTAGATGCAGGAAGGTGTCACTAGGATCTCATTTCAACCATCCAGGGACAGAGGAATTTTTTAGTTTGTTTCCATAAATTTACTGGCTTCTGCCAAACCACAAAATTCCTATAATGCAGGGAGCCTTTCAGCCTATCCTTTCCAGATAACTCCACACACTTATCATGGCCAATCCATCCAACCTGCCGATGTTTCGATTGTGGCAGCAAGGGGAGGCAGATGGTAGAAGGCAACTATACAGAAGTGCACTGCTGCAGTTTACACAAGTGCAATGAATGGACCAGCTAATTTTTTACCTATATACTTTTGGGGATTAGGTCAAGTCTAGCTAGATTCAATTTTGGGTGGGAAGCATGAAGTGAGCCATTAAATCATAAATTATGCGAACAGAACTTTGAGTTCTTTGATGAAGCGATAGAGGGAGCTGCACAGGGTTGCTGTTTATACAGACTTTCAAAAGGTAAGTTGTTGAAATATCACATTGGGCTTTTTAAATTTATGGGATTAAAAAGGGACAATGGTAAGAATACAACATTAGCTGAATGACAGGCAGTACAGAATAGCAGTAAAACATTTGCTTTTCAAGCTGGATGGAAGAATTAAGTAGTGCTCCAAAGGGAGTTGATTCTAGGATCCCTTGTCTTCAATAAAGTTCAAAGACTTTGACATGCAGGATATAATTTCAAAGTTTGCAGAGGATATGAAGTTCAAATGTAAACAATAAGGAAAGGACCACACTTCAGGACAGACTCGTAAACAAGGTGCATCGCATTTTACACAAACGTGATGATATTACCCACATAAAGAATGTATTACAATACAAACCAAATGGCACAATTGTTTAGGAGATGTGAGAGCAGAGATCTGTGTTATGGTTGGTGGCTGGCATGCTTTGCACATCCTGACTACCACTGCAATATTCTTGTTAAAAGCAAATTGTTGCAGATGCTGGAATCTGAAACCAAAAGAGAAAATTTTGAAAAATCTCAGCATGTTTGGTTGCATCTGTAAGGAGAGAAAAGAACTGACGTTGAGTTCAAATGATCTTTTGTCAAAGCTACAGATGCTGCCAGACTTGCTGAGATTTTCCAGATATTTTCCATATCTCTTTTGATATCATTGTTAACCCCTGGCCAATACACGTGCTACTGCTGTGACAATATGTTCTGGCAAAGAGCTTTGGGTAAAAGCATCAGGTCACACTAGTTGATCTCCAGATATTTGACAACTCTTATATATCATGCCAACCTTCTAGAATAACTCTCCATTATTGTCTTGAGCTGTGGACCATTCATTCTACCGTCCTGAATCTGATTTCACCAGGTGTTGACCAAAATTCAGATTAGCAGAGTACATCCTTGATTTTGATGTCTACTTGCAGGTAATAAAACACCCAGGTTTCCTCCTCTGAAATTTGAAAACGTGCTCTGTGATGAAGACATAGCTACATATCCCTGTAACTCTGCTGATGCACCCATCAATGGCTTGCGTCAAATCATTTCTAATGGCTGATCAGTTTCCACAATGAGCCATTTGACAAGTATATATGTGTGGAATTTTGTAATGCTGAATACCAGAGCAAGTGTCTGCACTCATGTTTGAATTGGATTGCATTTGTAATAAATGTTGTGAATCAAATGCAATTTATCTTGCATAATAAATGTTCTGCTCTCTTCTTCAGACACATTGATCATATCAATTTCTAAAACCGTCTTTTTTCTATAGACATAATATTGTAGAATATGTCACGGAAACACAGAAGACAGGAGCAGGAGGAACCCATTTGTCTCTTCGAGCCTTCTCTGCCATTCATTACGATCATGGGTGATCATCCAACTCAATTGCCTAATCCTGCTTTCTCCCCATAAACTTTGATCCCATTCGCTCCAAGTGGTATACCTAGCCAACATGCAGATTTGTCAAAGCGATTTTAATGAGATGACCAATTGTACACAATCTAGTTATTGTCCATTGTAATTTGGACAGCCTTACCACTGTTTGGGTGAAGAAATGTCTCCTCATCTCCATCCTAAATGGTTGATCCTACATCCTCCGACTACGACCCTTGTTTCTGAACACAACCACCATCAAGAACATCTTTCCTGCATCAACATTTCTCTGACAATGCCTATTAACTGATGTGAACACATTTTGATGATCCTGCCACACGTATAGAACACCCTTCCTTCACAGCTCTTCAAGTGATGATGCTTGCCAAGTGATAGCAAGGTTGGGTAGGTATGGTATGGAGAAGTTGAACAGTCCAAGGCATCTCTATCAGTCCTCTATGCCCTGAGGTCAGGATGTATTCTGGAACTTAGAATCATGGAATCCCTACAGCATGAAAGGAAACAAATTCATCTCATCGAGAGTGCACTGACCACAATCCTACACAGATCCTAATCCTGTAACCCTACATATTTATCCTGCTAATCTCCCTGACACTAAGGTCAACTTAGCATAGCCAATCAATGTAACCCACATATCTTTGGAGTTGAATAACTTGAATAAACAGAGCCAAAAAAAATCTAACCTCCATTCACCTGGTACTTATCGCTGAAAGTGAGCCTTTCATGACAAGCCACTACCATTAGCGAGCATAAATTTTGATCATGTTCCTTTCTGGATTTGTCCATAACTTCAATGTCAATCTGAGATGCATACAGATCCAGGGATATTTTCTGTAATTCTATCCATACGTTGTTGGAACAGATCTTAAATTATGTATAAACCAAAAGATAGCCTCTGAAAGCTGCATCTTCTGAAAGGTGTCCTGAACTTAGTGATTTTGGGATCCCTGTGCCAAATGAACTGACCGATACCTGTATTTGGCATCCAATTTGGAGAAAACAGTTGCTTGTGAATTTGGGATTCAATTCTTTTCATGTTGGGATCTTGTATGGGCATCTTAAGAATTAGATTTACAGGTCTTGGGGTCCAAGCACACCTGCACTGTTCCTTATTTTTCATTATGCATATGAAAGAGCTGCACATAGCAGATAAGGTTATGTCTATGTTATCTACCTTGCCCTTAAACTTCTCCTGCAAGTGCTATGTGCACATTCTATGAGGATTGACTGATGGGATTGCATCACAGTATAGCATTAAGTTTGAATCTGTGTAGGTACATCTGTTGTAGGTTATGGACTAACTCAACATGATTCTTTTTAGTCTCCTTTGCTACATTGGTCACAATGCACCATTCACAAGATCACAAATGCTGAGTTGTGTACAGGCTAGAAACCCTACTACTGCTGGTCCACTCTCATACACCAAGTAGAATAAATGTGGTTCCAAGCAGATTTGTTATAGCTGCATTTTAATCAGCTGACCAATTGTATAGTCAGTTTAGCTATTGCAGATTGTAACTGGGACTCCCAAAAGTCTTTCAGTATTCTGACCTTTGAGATGTTCACACTCACCTTTATCAATTAAATCCAAGAGTAGACCTCTTTACTTTATCTTCTATAATGTGCACGTATTAGCTCTAGACTTGTTTTACTGCTTTGTATATACTACTTGTTTATTAAGGGCTGTTGTAATTTAGGCCAGGTTCCCTCAAGGCATTTCGTCAATTTGGTTACAATGTGAAATGAGGCTGAGCAAACAACAGTTCTAATTTATAATGCTGATATGTTTTACAAGAGAAAAAACTACACATGATGGAGCTTTTAAAGCACAAGCCCCAACCCAACAGTTGTGTCAGGATTATAATCTCACGATATAAATTCTCCTTTGCTACCGCAGTCTGTCTGGTCCTACTTATACATTCTGGAATTGACCTGGTACAATAGCTCCCTGGAGAAATGCTAAACAAAAAATAACAATTCTATCTACTGTTAAAGTAGGAATCTACAGCAGACCTTGTCTCAAATTGATCACATTGTAGAAGAAACCAATTAATTGCATAAAAGGAAACGCCAAGAACTCCTGTATTAAAGGGTGATCAATAAAAGCTCCATCACCACACATGAAAAACAAATTAATCTGCATATGCCCTAAACCTTAATATGAATCATCCCTCCATTTATACTGCAATGCATCCTACATACCCAGAAATATAAATACAATATTCAAGGAGACCAGTGTATTTCAACTATGCAAAATGGATCCAAAATGATCATTGAAAGATTTTGTACTTTCGTTCATTTATGGAACACGGGCATCACTGGCCCATTTATCACCCATCCCTAGTTGTCCAAGGGCAGTTGAGAGTTAACCACATTGCTGTTGGCTCTGGAGTCACTTGTAGGCCAGACCAGGTAAAGACGGCAGATTTCTTTCCTTAAAAGAATATCAGTGCACAGTTTTCCAACAATCGACAACAGGTTCCATAGTTATCAGTAGATTCTTAATTCCAGACTTATTTTTATTGAATTCAAACTGGACCATCTGCCATGGTATGATTCAAAATTGGGTCCCCAGAACATTAGCTGAGTTTTTGGGTTAATAATCTACTGATAATACCACTAGGCCATTGCATCTCCCTCAGTAAGTACAAGTAGCATCACTGAAAGAAAAATTCAAAGTTAAAAAGCAATCAGGTCGTGAACAATGCAAAGTGTTTCAAGACAATTATTTAGCCAATAATTGAATTATACCATTCTGTTGACATAAGCAGCTTTAATTAAAATTTTAAGATAGCTTTCTGGGTGATTTAACTTTTAAAATAAACACATTTTTGCTTATAAGGGACAGTTGGGCTCCAGACACTTCAGTCATCTGATTTTGGCCTTTGTGCATTTCTATGTCTGCACTGAAACCAAGAGTAAATCTCCATGTAACTTAGTCAAACTAAGCACTTAATCTCCAAGACCAAAAAAGGCATTTCCCAGTATGACAGCTTCCACACCTATTATCCTGTGGACTCCAACTACAGCAGGTTTGATCGATGAACTGCCCATCAAGAGCAATGACGACTGAGTGATTAAATTGATCTGGAGAGCAGAATCAAAATCCATAGAGGAGATCACAAGAAATAGCAGCAGGCCATTCAGCCCATCAAGCCTCACAAACTAGATCAGGATTTGACCAATGCAACCTCAGAGGAGAATTGGATCAAGAACAGTTGAAGAAATCGCAGAGTAGACAACTGGATTGAGACTGCTATCGAAAATGAGACACACCTTTAGTAGCTCTAGGTTCGACTACCCCAGCACGCTCCTGGCTGGCCTCCCATTTTCAATCCTCTAAACTAGAGGTCATTAAAACTGCTGCCATCATATTTGCTCACTGAACTACTATATTGGCTTAGTCGCGTTTAATTTTAAACATTTGCATCCTCATGACTCTGTCGCTACCTATGGTGGTAACGTCACTGGACTAATAATCCAGAGGTGGAGGCAAACATCCTGGTGCATGGGTCCAAATCCCATGAAATCCCATACGATCTGAAATTGAAAGCTAGTCTCAGTAATGGTAACCATGAAACTATTGTTGCAAAATCCCTTCTGGTTCATTAACGTCCCGCAGGGTAGAAAATCTGCCATCCTTACCTGGTCTGCACTACATGATTTTTGACCCACAGAAACATGGTTGATTCTTACGTGCTCTGAAATGACCGAGTGAGCCATTCAGTTCAAGGGCAATTAGGGATTGAGAACAAATGCTAGTCGCATCAGTAATGCCTGCATCCCATGAAAGAATAAATTAAAATTAGTGTCCTCCTGCCCTAGATACTGCACACCATCAATTCTGAACTCTTAAGCAACATCTATTTTAAATGTTCTCACCATTTGTGGCGATGTCATCAGCTACCAAGACCCCAAGCTTTGGATTTCACTACCAAAACTTCACCATCATCCTTTCAGGCACACCTTTAATACCTAAATCTGACAAGCTTTTGGTTACCAGCCCTTACATTGCTCAATAACAAATTTTACTCCACTTATACAACTGGGGACTTTGAAATGTTTCATTATATAAATACAGGTTGTTCTAGTTTTGAGGAAACTGGATCAATTCTGGTCAAATCTCAGGAGAAGTAAATTAAGAAGCCAAATGCATAATGTTTAATTGCAAATATTGAGGGGGAAATAGTGTGCTTATGTCACAAATTCCACTTACAAGAACAGACATATTACTAGATAAACTGGGGAAAATTATTCAAAAGTATTTTTTTTATATAAATCAGAGGAAATCATTCTTTTACAAAGGTAAACACTGCGGATGCTGGAAATCTGAAAAAAATAGAAAATATTGAAAGAAGTTCTAGAAACATCAAAAATAGAAACAGCAATTGGTCATTCTTCAAACCTGCTCCACCATTCATTATGATCATGGCTGATCATCCAACTCAACAGCCAGATATTGCCTTTGCCCCACATCCATGGATTCCTTTCGCTCAAAGATCTATATTTAACTCTTTCTTAAAGCCATACAATGATTTGGCCTCAAGTGCTTTTTGTTGAAGCAACTTCCACAGGCTTATCATTTTCTGGGTAAAGAAATTTCTCCTCAGTCCTAAAATTTCTCCTTATCTCAGTTCTTATCCTTAAGACTATGACCCCTGGTTCACTAAATAATAAAATCCTACAAAACAGAAACAGGCTATTCAGCCCATCAAATCTGTACTGACCATAATCCCACCCAAGCCCTATCCCCATGCATTTACCCTAACTAGTCTCCCTGTCACTAAGGGGCAATTCGCATGGCCAATCTACCTAACCTACACATCTTTGGACTGTGGATGGAGGAGCACTCGAAGGAAACTCACACAGACACAGGGAGAATGTGCAAACTCCACACAGACCAGTGACCCAAGCTAGAATTCAAACCTGGGTCCCTGGCGCTGTCAGGTGCAGAGCTAACCACTGTACATCCCTTTATGGACTCCCCCACTACCTACAATATCCTTCCTGCATCTACCGTCTAGTCCTGTTAGAAATTTATAGATTTCTGCGATTTTCTACTCGTCCCTTCTCTCTCTCCTCCCACACCCTCCCCATCTCATTCTTTTAAACCCCAGCAAATATAATCCAAACTAACTCACTCTCTCCTTGTACATCAGTTCCACCATCCCAGGGATCAGCCTGGTAAACCTTCACAGCATTCTCTTTATAACAAGATTATCCTTTATATAAGGAAAGCAAAACTGCACACAATATTCTGAAGGAAGGTCTTTGGCCTGAACCACTTTTTTTCTCTCCACAGATGCTGCCAAATCTGCTGAGTATTTCCAGCACACAATATTTTTTGCAAGGTACTCTTCCCTCAGGCTTGTTTGATTTTCATGCTCAATTTTTTTTGCATGCGTCTTCCAGTTACTGGAAGTTTTATTTACCCATTTGTTCTTACAAACTCCAATCTTTTTCATTGTTTGCCAACAGTAACAAATGACAAAGGCCAATTGTACATTTATTATAGCACTTAGTCACATCTCCTGGCATACACTTCAGTTATTTTTGAAGGGCAGTTATTTGTACAATGAATTGGTAATTTCAACTGATTAAATTTGTGAAATAGAAAAATCCGCATGCACACATTAGCATGACAATGGAGATGGATAAAGAATAGATATTTGTTTGTACTTGCCAACCCCAGTACCAACAGTGACAAAATAGTTATTTTCGATCGGCAGTTATTTGCACAAACAATGAGTTTAGATTTCAGGGATAGGAAAATCTGCATACACACATCAGCACGACAATGGAGATGGATAAACAAAACAATAGATTATTTGTACTTCCCAACACCAGCATCAGCAGTGACAAAATACATTGAATTATCTCCCCTGCGCTTTATTTCCTCCAGCTCTTTGTTCAGTATTTTGCTTTTGTACTGTTGAGAACTTGGTACAATCAATTCAAGTCTGAATATTGTGGAGGAGAGTACTAGGGGCTTTATCACTCAATAGAATCACATTAGCGCTAGTCAGCATCATTTAAAAGTACTTTAACAGTATATTTTTAAACTGCATCTTTTTAAAACTGAAGAATGTCAGAGAGAAAGAAAATGAAAGCACTTCAATGCAATAGTGAAGTGAACTAATGTCAAAGATTAGCTGACAATGTCATAGTCATAGAGACAGCTCATAGACTCAGACAGTGTCTTAACAAAGAATGGAGGGGAAAACAGGAGTAAAGAACTATAGCAATACAGCTGTCTGGATTGAGATAATATCCATCCTTTGTACCTATCTTGTTAATGTGTTCAACAAATAAATTATTGTTGATATCTTAATGGTTGAATGGACCTACATCAAGAACCCAACAACATCTTCACCTGTCAGTGTGACACATTCATCCAAGCTGAGGCAGAACATATCTTGACCAGTGCAGCCACCACCATAGCTTTGCTTAGTGCTGAACTGTCTCTCTGATCTAGGCACAAAACAATTCTTTCAGCCAAACGGCATGTCCCAAGAGCAGAGACAAACTAAACTTGAGATCTGGAGTCTGAAAAGAACATAACTATAGAGAAGATGTGGGATTTCAGTCTACACAGTTACTCACTAAAAGCTAAAAAATGAATTGGTAATTTATTGATTTACTGAAATGAAGGCCTTTTTCAGGCACAACATCCCAAGAAAAATAATGTACTTGCTTTGGGAAGATACAATCTATATTTTGATTCATCAGAATGATAATATGGCTCAAGTGATTAAATTATGAGGACAGATTACATGAGTTTTGAGCACTAAGGGATATAAATGAAGTGTTTAAAATGACTTAAGACTGATACACAGATATCATTGTCTCTGATGGAGAGTGTAAGATGAGGCACGACCTTAAAATTAGATTCAAGCCCACTAGGAGTAAAGTTGGGAAGCACTTCATCCATACAGTGGAAAACTAGAACTTTTCACAGAAGAACTCCACAGCAAGTTTGAGGGGTTGGATGGCCCATTCCTGTTCTAATGAATGGAAGCGCTGCATCTGCAACAGGTTGTGTGTATTTAATGTCATATGAAATGACGGCTGATAGTAATGATCAGTGTTTTGATTATCTGTCACTTGGAAGGACTCATGGTACGGGAGCCAACTTTTAAGGTTAAGCACTGATAAACAAAAAAATAACTAAAGAATTACAGCTGTACGAGAAACAAAGCACATAGCTTGGGACTGGAGATAATCTAAAACTTGGTAATGGGTGCACGTATTTCCAACCTTTTAGGATTATCGTTCCAAATCTCCTTCCCCCAAATGAGACTATTTGCTCTGCCATGTTGCAATTGTTTATTTTTTGCCCAGTTATTTCCTCTTCCATCTCCTTACCTCCTCCTTTCTCTAGTCTCTCGTACATTTGTTTTTATACCTGTCCAAATATTGGTTATAGACAGAATCATGTTAATAGACAGAGAATTCTGTGATGAGTAATTCATATCTCGATTCCCCAAAAGATTCTCCATCACCTACATTGTCTGATCAACACTTACGAAGCTCACCACCACACAGGACAATGCAGCCTGCACTGGTTATGACAGGTTTTGGGAATTAATGGGTTACCTGTTGCAGGACTTCATTAAACTTCTACAGTGTAGAAAGAAGCCAACCAGCCAATTGAGCCAGTACCAACTCTCTGAAACAGTATCTCAACCAGACTCCCCCCTCCGTCCTATTCCCATAACCCTGTGCATTTATCATTGCTAATCCACCTAACGTACACATCTTTTGGCAGTGGGAGGGAAATGGAGGAAACCCATGCAGACACGAGGAGAAGGGTAACTGAAGTTTGCAGAAAGGCCACAATTGAATTCAGGTCCTTGGTGCAAATAAGGCAGCAGTGCTAATCATTGTGCCACCATGACTCCTGGCATCTGACTTGCTCTTGTGGTTATAGTATTTATACAGCTAGTCCAGTTCAGTCTCTGGTCAACGGTAACCCCCAGGATTTTGATAATGTGGGATTCAGCAATGGCAATCCATTGCTTCTTCAATGGTATAGATTCTCTTTTGCTGGTAATGGTCATTGGCTGCTATTTGTGTGTCATAAATGTCTCTTGGCACTTGCCAACCCAAGTCTATCTACTGTCCTGGTCTTGCTGCATTTAGACATAGACTACTTCAGTATTTGAATGCTGCTGATCTTTGCAGTGAACATCCCCACATTTGACCTTGTGATGGAAGTGATGAAGCAACTGATGATGGATGGGCTTAGGACAGGTACTACCCTGAAGAACTCCTACATATCCTGTAGCTAAGATGATCGACTTGCAACAACCACAACCATCTTCCTTTGTGCCAGGTATAACTCCAACCAGCAGAGTTTTCTCCTCCGATTTCCATTTAGTCCCATTTTGCTAGGGACTCCTTGATGTCATACTCCACTCCTCCCTGTCCCCCTCGCCACTCCCACTACCAGCTTGATCAGTTCTTTTCATGAGGAATCTGAAGCTGAAACAATGTGCTGTGTAGACAATTAAACTCCTTCGGTTTAACATTTTAATTTCATTAGTCAGCAAGTTATCAAATTGCTACATTCAAAATATACAATAAAACTTCCAAATTAGTAGGCTGATGAAAAGGCCTATCTACCTCCTCCTTCTAGCCCTCTTCCCAGTCTGTGTTTACTTGGAACTGTTTAACAGCTATTCCAAAGCATGCAATATTGGTAATTTATTTATCCTAACTCCATATCTCAGAACAATAAATATCTTAATTAGTCCATTTATTAGATGGAATGGAGTTACAAAAAAAAAAAACAGCAAGGCAAATCACTGCAGCATGCTCCAATCCTCAGCGCTTCACCTTTCTGAGGAAGACTGTGCAGAGTCACTTCCACCTTGGCACTTGCTTTTCTTGATCTGTTAAAGGCACATAGATCACTCCCATCAGGGGTTTCATACTGATGCTGCCATTTGCTAGTTTGTCATGTTGCTCCAACATCTGGTTTCCACCTGGAGGGCCCACTGGCAAAATCATCCTCCCACCTGGCTTTAACTGGTCTAGCAGCTGGAGGGGCGGTGGGGGTGGGAGAGACAGAGAGGGAGATAGAAGGAAAAAGAGAGAATGTAAATGAATAAAGCTTATCATTTAAAGGCATTTCTTCTTGAATTTAGATTAACGACATAGCATGGGCAAAGAATACCATTTCTACATTTATCACATTAACTTACAAAACTAATAGATGCTTATCATCAACCATAAGTCCATAGTAGCACTCTCACTGAGTCAAAAGGTTGTTGATTCAAGGTCTAATCCAGAAACTAGACCACAAATATCTTGGTTGATATTCTTAACAACACTCAGGAAGAGCTACTTAGGCACTGCTGGAGGTGCCATCCTTAGGTTGAGATGGTAAACAAAGATCCTATCTGCTCTCAGGTGAACATGAGGTCCCATCACATAGCACTATTCAATGATGAGCAGGGGAGTTACCTGGCCAATATTTATCCATCAATTATCACTGAAACAGATTATTCCTGGGTTGTCACATTGCTGTGTGTGCCAACTGTCTGAATTTTCTACATCACAAAAAAGCTGTATTACAAGCTATTTACTATTTAATGTGCTCGGTTGTGAAAGCTGTAATATAAATGCAATTTTTTTCACCTGTTTCAGTTATAGATTTCAACTTGCAAGTGCATGCAATGTTAAGAGTGCAGTGCAATACCAACTCACTGGGAAATCACAACATTGATTTGATTACTTAGGACCCTGTCTGCCTCGTCACATAAGCCAACAAAATGGATATCTGAATTTGAAATACTGGATGATATAACTGCTGTCACAGTGAAGTAGAATGGAGGTCTCAGTTTGGAGCAGATTCACTAGGGCTTTGTAAAAATATGTTGACATCTTGTACACACGGATTAACTCCTAGGTTTAATGTTAAGCTTGCTGCACTGGTGTGATTTAAACGATGGTCTCCAAGTTTCTGTTACCCTCACTCCAAAGGTTTCGGTATAAGATCTTCAGGTGAAATTAACCTCTTGAAATATGTGCCCCAGCATGAAGTTACTGTTTACAGCAAATCAGCAAGTGATCGTCCATGAAACCTATCCTGGTTTGGCCAGTTTTACATGATGTTTCAGATACAATCAACAGCATGTCAAACTCATCTTTTTTGATCAACCAAGCCTAACTCCATAACATACATCTCAATTTCTTCTCACTTCATGCTGCATCTCACAAGCAAAGAAAGAAACTTGGTCCAAGTGAAAACAGAGCATTTGTTTCTTTTTTAAAAGGCAATCCAGGAGGCCTGGATGCTTTAAAGAATAAGAACATCAGAAACAAACTGGGTTTGTTACTTTAGGTGTTCAATTAGTGGAATTCACTACTATGTAATATAGTTGAGGCCAAAATGTTGTCTGATTTCAAAAAGAAATTAGATATTGTTTTTGCGGCTAAAGGGATCAAGGGATACGGACAGAAGAAGTTGGGAGGTGGATGGGGGGGAATCTAGATACTGAATTCGGTGATCAGCCATGATCAAGATGAATGGTGGAGCAGACTCGAAGAGCCAAGTACCCTACTCCTTCAACTATGTCTCTGAGTTGATAGACTCTGTAGTGGGGAAGAGGCCATTTGACTTAGCAAAAGAGCCATCTTATCCATGCCCACCAGACAGACACCAAAAGCTGGAATCGAACCTGCATCCCTAGCGCTCTGATGCAGCAATGAGTGTGAAGTACTATGCCGTACAGGCCATTTATTTTGTAATCCAATTAACAGTCTATTCAGGAGGATTAATGTGACTAATGGAAACGCAACCAAGGGTATCAGATAAGGACAGATTTGAGTTCAACTGTAAAACCTTGCATCATCATTTCTTTACTAGTCACTATGTTAATGAAGAGATGTTTGCAGATGCCCAGGAATCTGAACTCTGCCTTCAATGGGGGCGAAAGTATTTCCTTAAAACTAAGGACTTTCATCAATGCTGATGGTATGGAATGCAAATCATAGCTTGAAAGACTATCAAAAAAATTAGCATCTCTTTTGGAGCTAATCGCCAGGTACACAATACAACCTCAGTTAATTCAATCTGGCCAAAATTTGGAATGAAGGCTAAAAGGATTCTTAGCCTGTAACAAGAGCAAATTATTCTCCAGTTTATGGTATGGTTTGAAAGTGACTTACTGCCTGTGGTACCGTACTTGCTGCAGCCCCCACATGGATGGCATCATATGGTGCTTCCTCTGGGTATCCCTGTCGCCCATCACCCACTGTGAACAAACAGATGCCCATCAATTAATAAAGAAGGAATATCAATATTCATGGTTCCAAAGTGAAACACCCTTTAAAAAAGGTTAGATTTTATCCACCCAAAAAAATTAAAACGCAGATGCCCGACATATGAAACAAAAGCAAAACATCATTTTACGCAACTACCTTTGGACTGGTCCTTTATATATTTGCACACAGTGGTTCACTCACCTAAAAATTTTATTCTTCCTGATGTAAGCAAAGATGGATCGTCTTTCTTAACATTACTTATCGAGTCATTTACCAGTTCCTTAATATGCTCAATTCCTACCACTCTTCCACTTGGACCGACCTAGATAAAAAAGAAGAAAGCTCTGTACAAGTTCTGAACGTTGTTTTCCTCTTTCCATCTCAGGATTTATCCAGTGTACGCCTCATTTGAAAAGCTGGAAGAGTTTGGCTCAAAAATGAAAACAAATTATGAAAAGTCACAGAGGTCATTCCAAGTAAAACATCTTCTTGCCAAGTATCTCAGAGCAATGAGTATAAATATCTCACTCAAGGGAGAAAAGTCCAAGATTAAGAGCATACTGTTTAAAATAACCTTATTCTACCTATGACTTTTACTGAAACAATCTTAATTCCATGACAGAAAGAAAATCCTTCACTGCTTTGTGATGACACGGATGAGCCATAAATGCACTAGCAGCTATCAGACATCAAGTAGTTATGATACTAGTTATGGATAATATGTACAGGTGAGACAGTTGTTCCACCAGGGTGTAACTGGAGAAGGGAGATTAATGCCGATTTAATAAAAGCACTATACATAAATGTAATATGTAAACATTTAACATAAACAGCAGCAATCTTGACAGAGGTCCATTTTTCTTCTGGCAAGATCCTCAATGCTGGTCACTTGTCCACTCGCCAAAAACATGCTCACAGAATGGGGCCACAGATTGTCCAAGTTGTGTAGATGTTCCACTTGGATCAGCTGGAAAATCTCCCCAGACTGACCCAACCAGACTTTACTCTTTTTGGATGATTTATTTAGTCTTCCTCTGAGATCCCCAGCATCACTCAAGCCAGTCTTCGGACAAAATGTTAAGAAACAGTTGAAAGTTCTGAAAGACCATGGGCCTTGACAACATTCCAGCAACCAAATACTTGACACTAGAACTAGCTGTGTCGCTAGCCAAGCTGCTAGAGTACATCTAAAACACTTTCATCTATCCTACAACGTGGAAAAATCTCCAGCTACGTGTCAATGACAAAAAGCAGGACACATCCAATCAGATTACTCATTGCTAACCAAAAAGTCTACACTCAAAGTGATGGAAACATCACAACCCTCAGTTCAGGCTCCACTACAGTCCCTCAGCTTCTCACCTTATTTTACAGTCTTGATCCAAACACGGACAAAAGAACACATTCCAAGAGATAGGCGAGAGTAACTACCTTTGACATCGAAGCAAAATTGAAGTCACTGAGAATCGGGGGAAATCTCTCCACTAGCTAGAGTCATGCCTGGCAAGGAAAATGGTTGAGGTTGTTAGACACCAATCATCTCAGCCCCAGGACACTATCCTGAGGAACTCCTGCAGCAGTGTCCCGAGCACACAATTATCTTCAGCTACATCAGTGACCTTTCCTCCATCATCAGCCCAAACAAGTGAAGATATTTCCTGATGATTAGCGTTCACCATTTGTGACTCCTCAGATAATTAAGCAGTTCTTCACACACAGCAAGACCTGAACAATATTCAGGTTTCAGTTTATAAGTAAAAGTAACATTTGCACCAAATAAAAGCCAGGCTCTGACCACCTCTCCATGACATTACCATTGCTGAATCCCCCACTATCAACATCCCAAGGTGTGAGAGTTATCATTGACCAGAAACTGAAGTACTGTGGCTATAAAAGCAGGTCAGCAGCTAGTAACTTATCACCTGACTCTCAACTGTGTTCACCATCTACAAAATACAGATTAGGATTGTGATGGGAACGCTCTCCATTTTCCTGGATGGAGTGCAACTCTAAGAATCAAAAAGCTGGACACATTGAGGACAAAAGTGAGTCTTGAATGGCATGCATCCACCGCTATATATCACTCTCTCTAGCTTCGATGCAAGGCAGCACCAGTATGTGCCATCTATAACATGCTCTGCAGCAATTCAACAAGGCTCCTTAAGCAGCATCTTTCTAACTCATGAACTCCACCCAACTAGAAGCACAAGGAACAACAGATACATGGGATCACCATGATTTTCAGGTTCCTCTCCAAGCCCTGCACCATTCTGATTTCAAACAATATTGTTAGTCCTTCATTACTTCCGGTAACTGTCTCCCTAATTGCATCATAAGTGCCTCTGAACCATTCAGACTGCAGAGATTCATGACAGCAGCTCACTACCACCTTCACAAAGGCAATCATGCTAATTAATGTTGGCTTTAATCGAATGTGCACATCACTGGCAATGTTTAAAAACTGGAATTCTTACACACAGAATTACTTACTTACATGATACCTGATAAACAAATAACTTACCATCCGTGCAAAGCAGGAAGTGAGGATTCCACTGCCAGATCCTACATCAAGTGCTTTAGCTCCCTCATATAATTGATCATGAAGCAGTTCCAAGGCATAAGCATGCTGGGGAGGACAACATCACAATATACATATTGATTAGGCGCACAAACAATGACTTTCCAGTTACTAGATTTAAAATCAAGAGATAGAATGGCTCTTTAACTAGTTTCAAATTATTTTCATTAAATCTTCCAGACCTTGGGAAAAGTATATCAAATTTCATTCATGAAAGCAGTGCATCATAAACTTCTCCTTCACACATCATATTATCTTCCCAATGATGTGTGCTGAAAAAGCTCACTCAAGACCACGAGACAATTTAAAAAAATACACACATTTGGCCACAAATATGCAGAAAGCCAAGGATGGACATTGCCAGTGTCAGCAAATGCCAATGACCAAAACTATACCTTTCAAAACTATACTATAACAAAATTAAGATGTGGGTAGGTCTGAGAGTCAGCTGCATCTATCTTACTAAACTGTAATGCAGACCTAAGCAATCACTGACCTTCCTTCAAACTTCTACTTTGCAATTCAAACACATATACAAAGAATTGCCATTCCCAAGTTATTCAGAGAACATGAGTGCATATAATACACAGTCCACATTTTACCATAAAGCATTCTTACTGAATATAGAATTGCATAGCACAAATAGGCCATTCCACGCAACAGGCCCAGGTAGGTGTTTATATTCACTAACCTCCTTTCACCTTATAAAATCAAGTTACTGCAGATGCTGGAATCCGAAATCAAAAGAAAAAATGCTGGAAAATCTCAGCAGATCTGGCAGCATCTGTAGCTTTGACAAAAGGTCATCTGGACTCAAAACGTCAGCACTTTTCTCTTCTCACAGATACTGATCGATCCATTGATTTTGCATCGATTATCTTATCCAGACCTTTTTCACCCACCCTATCCCCATAACTCCAAATTTACCTTGGCTAAATCAAACTAACCCACACAGACTGGAACATTAAGAAGCAATTTAGCATGGCCAATCCATGTAACCCACACATCTGTGGAGTGTTGAGAAAACTGGAGCAGCTGGAGAAAATCCACACAGACACAGGGAGAACATGCAAACTCCGTACAGACATTCACTCAAGGCTGGAATCAAAGACAGGTCCCTGGAGCTGAGACAGCCCTGTTAACCACTGTGTTACCATGCCTCAAAGATGGTGAACAAGGTTGTGTCACATTAGAGATAGTGCTAAGCCCTATGAATGGAAATTTCAGAAATTTGCAATACTGTGGTGGAGAAAGGCGAGATAGCTGGGACATTCTACCGTAACTCACCTGTGTTCCTGCAGAGTTCAACATGGGGCAGTAGTGTTAGAAACCAGTGTGGGTGGATTTGGAAGAGATGTGCAAAGGTAGACCTGACTACAAAGTATTGAGAATACAGCTGACCACTTTAAAAACTGGCAGCTCCACATACTCTTTGCATTTAAATCTGCATTCTGGTAACATAACAGTGGGTGAAGCAATTTCAGGGAGGAAAATAGGTATTGCAGTAGGTACCCAGCTCCAGGCCGTTCTGCCATTTAAGTTATGGTTGATCTCAATTCCTAAGCGCAGTATCCAGAACTGAACACAGCATGCCAAACAGACTTGAAGAGCTTTACAATAACCACACAATTATTGAACAATCTACCGGCTTTGGTTCTGAAATCCTTAAAAGATCCTTTTCAAAAAAAATTTAATAAAAATGTTATTGACTTGAAAGGTTTCTCACTGCACAGATGCTGACAAAACAAGTCCATTCCCACCACCCCCCTCCCCACCCCCCACAACTCCACCCCAGGCTAGAACCTGTTTTTATTTCAAGATAGCAGCATCCAGAGTAATTTCATTTTTTTTCCCCCCACACTTGCAAAAGTAGAATTCTGAAATTTTCCACTGACCTAGACTCTGATTTTCTGGCACAAGAGATTCAGATTTGTATTCTTCTATCTGAGGTTCCTCCTGACAGTACTCTTGAATGGTTTATCTCTAATCATCAAGAGATGACCCCTGGTTCTGAACTCCTTTATCGGAGAAAATAATTTCTATCTACCCCAATGACATGTGTTAAATCATCTTAAACAATTCAAGCAGAACAGCCCATTTAAACACGAAGGAATAGAAGCCTAGTTTCTATCATTATGTCTTTGCTAAAAGCATTAAATAATTTTGGTGAAACTGTGTAGCACTTCCTCCAAGATCAGTTAATCGTCCCAAGATGCCCGACCCAGAATTGAATGCAGTACACCACAGAAGTTGAACTAGAGCTTTATAATAGCCAATATACAAGAACAGAACAATTCCATTTGTTTGTCTTCTCCTCACTCCAAAACTAGCACACGAAACGTAAAAGTTACGTGCAAGCAGAAGCAGAAATAATCCAAGCTGGACATAAATTTTGGTATGTTAACCTCATCAGTCTAAATAAATGGATTGTTTTATCAGAAATCAAACACATACTATCAAATTATTTGGAAGTGGTGCTGTGCAATTTAACAAGTCCAAGGAAACAGTCAATTATGAAACTGCACGTTATTTTTATTGATCTGCTAAGTAGCTTGTCTGTCCATTCCAAAAAACTGGATTTTTCAAAATGTTTCTCTTCCTTCTCAATATTATTTCCCCCACACTCCCATTAAATGCACCAATTTGCAGGAGTTCGAATCATTACAATTGGAGGAGTCCATGCCAGCTCTGAGTAGTAATTAACTGCTTTATTACCTTCCCCTGCCTATTCACAGAACCCTGCAAGTTTATTTCCCCTCAAAATCAGATACTCTGTTGAAATCATTTACTGTCTCTGCTTCCATCATTCGCATTAATAGGAAATTCCAAGTCATTACCACTTGCTGCAGAACTTTTCCCTCACATCCTCTTGTAATTATTATACCAATGATCCTATACACCTTTATAAATCTCCTTTGCTACAAGCAAAGTAAATCTAACTTACCCACTCTAACCTTGTAGCTAAACTCATCTCTGCAAGCCCTCACAAGCCACTTTACTCCTAAAGTGTGGTGACCAGAACTGGATACAAAGTTGTTTACAAGCATTTTATCAAGGTGCAACACAACCTTCATGTTTTTGTATACTTCTAATTCAGAAAGCGCAAGATCCCAAATGATTTGTGACTCTTAGTATGCCCTGCCAACTTTAAAGATCCATAAACCCCAACTTCTTTCTGTCTCTGCATAGTTTTTATAACTTAGTTTGATTCCTAGCTTGGGTCACTTTGTGTGGAGTTTGCAAATCCTTCCTGTGTCTGTGTGGATTTCCTCCAGGACCTCCAGTTTCCTAAGTACACATTTTGCGCACTGGCCATGTTAAATTAACCCTCAGTGTCCTCAGATGTGTAGATTAAAGGGATTAGCAGGATAAATATGTGGGGTTACAGAGATAGGGCATGGGTGGGATTGTTGCTGGTGCAGACCCAAAGGGCCAAATGGCCTTCTTCAGCACTATCGGGTTTCTATGAACTATGCCATAAGTACATATTGTCTATCACATGCCTCTTTTGTCAAAATATCTAATTTCTCAGTATTAAATTCCATCTGTCATTTGTCATCCCATTCTGCTTGATTATCTATGCTCTAATGCAACTGACTGGCATCATCCCCACGTTTTCCACACTTCAAAGCTTGGCGTCAAAGCAAATTTTGCTCTGCATTCCAATATCTACAACACAACATAGCACACCTGAACTGGCAGGCTTACTCGAAACACTTTAATTAGTTTTCTCCTGTGAAGTTCACAGAATGAAGACTAAGTGAGGTGTTCAAAGGATAATTGGACAAAGAACCCAAACTTAGTTCAATCTTCAGTTTACAACCATACAATCTCTTTACAATGGACACTGTCTATATCAATCAGTCACACTGTAACTACATCTTCTTGCCAGCAATGGCACTCCAGTATTGCCACTGGCAAGAAGGTACAATTGCCATGCAACTGGATTGTACACACTTAAAAAACATTTCAATGAGAGTGACCACAAGCTATAAATGGTCTGGTCTACTCTCAATTTCCCTCTGAAGTGGCCTAACAGGTAGTGGGTCTCCTAAACAACAAAGATCACACCACACTGAGAGCAACTACAGATAGTAAATAAACACTGCTTTTATACCAACAGTACAGATTCTGCCAATTAATTTAAAAAGTAATCTTCAGATATGCAATGCACCATGTACATGTCATGCAATTTAAATGAGATGCAGACTATTTCTCTAAATTGTGGAGCTATTCTGCAACTAAATCCTACATAGCATAATTTAATTTGGCAGAAAGGGTCAGTATTCTGTTTGTAGATCTCAACCCATGTTGCTCTCTAGCTGGCTACAGGGTGAGAATGGCTTGAGAGTACATAGAGGTCTTGCCAAAGATATTCTCTTGACTATGGCAGCACTAGTCACACTGTTAAATGTTCCGGGAATTTTGTGGTCAGCATTGTGACTAATATCTATCTAACTAGAAATTAGAGTGACGCATGTTTAACAATAGTAGCGTTTTCAGAAAGAAAACTGGATATTCATGTCAGATCCAGAAAACATCAGTAAAGAGGTCTGAAATGATGTGTGAAGCTTTGTTTATAACAATAAAGGAGCAACAATTGATCAGACTCATTTCAAGTACAACTTATCTTCACATCATATCAAATAGTGAGTATGCCACATAACATCAGTTTATCTTATTTGAAAAGCAGTAACTTCTTAGTACACTCCCTCTGAGTCTGGGTCAAACTTTCCCTTGCAGTTACTGTTTAAAACTTCAGCAACTACCTACAATCACAGCTTCCATAGCCAGAAGGAAAGGCACCGGATACCAGAAACTCCCCAACACAATGGCTTGGTCTCAATGTTAATCAAATGTATTCCCTTCGTCACCAAATTGCAGCAGTGACAAGTTCAGAAGGCTGAACAGGTGAGAAGTTCTTAGACCAGGGCAGACGACTGCTTCTTCCAAGCTCCCGGATAGCTTTCAAATAGCACCAGCACTTTCCATCAGGTGGAACACACACTTGACCTCAGGAGCACCTGTGGTGGTGACAGAAGCCAACATCCATTTATTCAGAATCTCAGTCAGGTATAAATTATATAAAAAGGTGTGCATTGCCTCTGCTAAACAAAGTGTACACACTAATCCACATCACCACTTGATAAATACACACAAAAGCCAATCTCAATATGGGCACACTGCATCCAGCACCTTTAATTACTACACACTTGGGCTGTAACACAATTGCAATGGTTTCTTTGCAGCAATATCAAGGAAAAAGACTACAGATATTAATTTTCAAACTTAAAAGGTTTTCCTAAAACTTTATCCAACTTTTCAGAATCTGGTTATATTACAAGGAGAACAGTGTGTGCAGCAATACTGTATTTAACTACCCAAAGGTGGAACTACACTTCCACTTGACACCACCTCTTCTATTGAAAGGAAAGACAACAAATAAATCTAATATCCTGTTGCCCTAGATATACTTCAATGTGACGGCACATAGTAAGCAAATACGACTTCACAATATCAATTTCTCCACAATACATCAGCACATGATACAGAGGCAACAATATAGAACAGTGGACAATTTAATTGCTTTACAATTTGTACAGTAACCTGTGTATATTTCTCAAATATTACATTGAGTTTACTCCAACTCAAGATAAAACAAATGTTAACATAGGCATCCTTAGCATCAGAACCAGTATCAAAATACATTAGATGCCTAATTGAGTCTGTCACTTAAAAGCACTTTTTGCTAAGTAATGGAACCAGATTACAGATTATCAAAGTTACTTCATGACACCTCCCAGCTCCAAGACACCCCAGTACAAATAAGGACGACAGCAGCAATGCTGTGGGAATACAGTCACCTCCAAGATCCCCCTTCAATTCATCCACCATCTCTTCTCGTACGTGTAGCCCCAATCCTTCACTGCTGTTGGGTCTATAGTCTGAAATTCCTTATTTAACATCACAGGCATACCATCGCTGCAAGGACATTCAGAAAGTCAAGGGTTACCTGCTTAGGATGACTAGGGTTGTGACAAGAAGAGCATGGTCATCCCTAGGTCACTCATAAGCCAAACATAAATAAAAGTTTGGATAGTGTAGTTTCCTTTGTGCATCACATCTTACGAGGTATTCTTCACCGTAAATAGTATTTTTTTTAAATCACAAGCACATCATAGTTACCATTTCTAAATGTTACTTAGAGTCTGCTCAGATGTTTACTCACCTATAAGGTGACTCAACAATCTTACTTGCTTTACAATGTGGAAGCAAAAACACTAATTGCCTTAAAGTTTGTTAGAAAATGTTAACACTTGAAATGCCTACAATTTAAAATACATTGCTCTCAGGACTTGGCTGTTGTGAACAAGGGCATAACTATAATCTATTTGTATTTGAGGTGGTAGTAGATTTTCCTTGTACAGTACTAACTGTTGGGATGATGGTTACCCTTCAATGATATTCCATAGGGAATTCCAACCTAATGATAATAGAGAAATGGAGATATGTACCCAGTCAGGATGGTGGCTTCTCAGGTAAACCTGGAGGTGAATGTGGTCCAACAACTTGCTGCTCTTTCCAACCAGTAGTAGCAATGGATTCATCCATCCAGGCACAAACATCTGGAAACCTTCCCCAAACCACGGAAGAACTAGATCATTCGGCTTTTCAAGCCTACTCTGTCATTCAATCAGATCACAACACCTCTGGTTGTGACCTCAAATTCAAATTTCCTAACTGTCCCTCATTAACCTCAAATCCCTCATCAATCAAAAGCTTATTAAATTCACTTTCTGAAGAGGAATCCACCAACCAATGATCTGTCTTAATAGGGAGACCTCTTATTCTTAAGTGTCCTTGGTTCTAGTCTCCTCCACTATAGACAACAAAGTCCACCCTACCAACACCGTCCAGAATTTTACATTTTCAATAACTTCACATCTCATTTCTTCTAAACTCCAATGTGTCCCAGATCAACCTTAAGACCAGTCCTTTACCCCAAGAATGAGTCAAGTGAAGCTTTTCCAAACTGCTTCCTTTTCAATTTCATCCTTGAAGTAAAGAGACCACAACTGTGCATGGTATTCCAGGTGTAGTCTCTTTAATGTACACCTGCAGTAAAACTTCTTTGATATTCCAATTCCCTTGCAAAAAACCCAACATTACTTTGCTTTCCTAATCACTTGCTGTTCCGCATACTAATTTTGTGATTTCATGTACCAAGATACCCAGGTCCTTTTATGCCTCCAGGTTCTATAATCTCGCTCCATTTAATAGCATACACTTATATTATTTTTTCTGTCACAGTGGACAGGTTTACATTTTCCCACATCGTACTCCGATCTGCCAAATTTTATCCCATTCTCTTAATCTATCTATATGCTTTGTAAACTGTTCCTACATTCTTGCTCCTTTTACTCTTAAAACTTACCTCTTTGACCAAGTATTTAATCACCTGTCCAAATCACCTTCTTTGGCTTGATGTCAATATTTTTCTAATTATTTTTTACTAAAGTGTCTTGGACATTTACTAAGTTATGGTATAATTGCAAGTTATTTGGCAGTAGACATCTCAGAGAAGGATTGGTAGGATTACTAAGTTGCTGTATTGCATCCTGCAGATCATACAAGCTGCGCAAGCATGCCAGTATTGGAGGGGATACTGAGTCCAGTAGCAGGAATGCAAATCAATCCAACTGCTTTGTCCTAATATTGTTGAGCTACTTGAGTAGCTGTGTAGCTACAACTCATCAAAAGCAGTATTTCACCATACTCCTGATTTGTGGGTTGTTGGGCATCAGAAGTTACTTGTCAAAGCACTTGGCCTCTATCCTGATCTTGAAAATACATTATTGAAATAGCTGGTACTGTTCGCTTCCTGTGTAAAGGTGACCTCCTCCCTCCAAGATACTGAAGATCTAGACAAAATTGCTGCTGCTTTGAAGGTTGTAGTAAGGTGATTTGGTTTTCATCTGGTTGGTGCAAGGTTACCATCATCACTTAAATGACAATTTTATGACGCACATTACTTGATACTTGTATCACTGGCAAAAAGTCCTACTCAATATAATAATGGAAGGCAGGTCCATGGCACTTTCCTGAGGAACTCCAAAATGACTTGGGATTGATAATGATTGACTTCTGAAACCTTTTGTTTACACCAGGTATGACTCCAGCTAGAGGATTTTCTGTTTAATCTACCAACTTCAGCTTTGCTTTTACTCTGTGATGCCATATTGTCAATTGCCACCTTGACATCAAGGGCAAAGACTATCATCTCTCTTCTGGCATTCAATGCATATCAACATTTGAATCAAGGTTGAAATGAAGCAGATGCTCAACTCAAACTATTGCAAATCTAACTGGAATTCAGGTGGCCTTACTTACAAAGGTGGAACTAAATTTGCACTTACCATGTGTGGAGCACTGATTGTAGCTTGGAAACCTGCAAAATGAAGCAATGGCATTCATGTACAATGATGAAATACTGCAAATTTTGAGCTCGTGTCAACCACAATGAGACATGAGAGTTCTGGATTTTCAGAAAGGAAAAGGGGTTGATGAGCTGTGGACACCATGTGCAAAGGGGGCAGGGCAGCACTGTGGCTAGCACTGCTGCCTCACAGTGCCTGGGTTCGATTCCCAGCTTGGGTCACTGTCTGTGTGGAGTCTGCATTAGTTTCTTCTGGGTGTGCCAATTTCCTGCCAGACTGAAAGACCCGAACGAGTGCTGACATGTGGCGACTAGGGGAATTTCACAATAACTTCATTGCAATGTTAATATAAGCCTTAGTTGTGACTAAAAAATAAACTTTCACTTTAAAATAAATCAAGTTCCTGTGAATGGAGAAAAAAAACTACAACAATTTTAATAATAATGGCAATGTTAGCTTTAAAGAGCTATTCTAGCCGAGATTTTTGGTCAACTTATAACTAAAACCAGACGCGGTCATGAAATTGTATTATCTACTTTCAGTTAAATAATTAAAGTTAATGCTCAGTTAAGAATTAAAGTTCAATAAAAAAAAAGTAAAAAATGTTGACTTAAGTTTAAGTTGGTACCTAAAGTGCTAAACAAAAGGAGATTGTTGAATGAATTAAAAGAGTCAACTCCTGTGTGTCTTATAAAACTGAAATGCTAGGAGGTTGCATAATTAAAAGCTGAATAATATTCCAAACTGCCGCTTTAAGATTCCCATCCAATCATACCAAAAAAATTACATACAATAGAGAAAAGTATATTAAAAAAATTAATGGAAACCATTCAATGCTGTAAAGTGGCAGCAGGCTGCTCATAGGCTATTTTTTCACCTTTTGAGCAAATCACTAAATCACCAGGTATTACTTATATGATCAAATAACATTGAAAAAGCATATCAGAACATCACCTACAACAGACACTGCTAGCAATCAGCATTTTGAAATGGAATGTTGCAACCACTTATCTATTTTGTGAAGTGTTAAAAATCATAAGATTTTGGACACATGCAATTATTTGGATGGACTGTAATCAAACATTGTGACTAAACTTCAATACGTCCAATGTAATAACTCCAGTTACAAACACACAACCTTCATAACCTCAGGTTAAAAGGGCGATCATCTAAAGTAGAGCTGAACATTTTCAGCCAGAGTGGTGAATCCATGGAACTCTTTGCCGCAGAAGATTGTGGAGGCCAAGTCATTGAATGCTTTTGAGAAAGAGATAGATGGTTCTTGATTGATAAGGGTTATGGGGAAAAAGCAGGAGAATGGGGATTGAGGAAAAAACGTCAGCCATGATTTAATGGCAGATCAGGTTCGATGGGCCGAATGACCTACTTCTGTTCTATGCCTTATGCTTTTAACCTCCATAACAAATAATGTATAAAAGTTAAGAGAAGCGCAGTTTGGCATTGAGAAAAGAAACACCATAATAGAGGATAACGTATCGAGCTCCAAATAAAATGCCAGCAACTTATGTTTGGCAAAAAGCTCAAAAAGATTTTACAGTTCCTCCGATGAGATGTTTTCAATAGATAGGCACCACTTCAAGCAGACCATTCACAATAGGAGCCACGACTCAGGAAAGGGTTGCAACATAAAATCTGTGCAAAAATCAGTATTATTTTGCTTCAGGAATTATGATTTTCCATTTCACATCCAGTATTTTTGTTTGAAGGGTGGTGGGGAATGCAAAAAAAAGAGTCTTTGCAAAAGTGATTGCACAATTTAATATACTAGAATTTTATGGTGAATATTGTACGAAAAAAACCACACACCGTATTTTCATTTATTTTCTTCAAATTAAATGATGAATGAAACATAGCCCACCATCATCTCAGGAACATAAGGGAGGAGGTCAAGAGTTTAAAATTTGCCAGCACTAATTTGTTGGGACTGGCACAGCCCATTGCATTAGGAGGCAAAGTCAAAACCGCGCACAAGACAGTGGGGGATATGATCAAGTTTACTGCTCAGATGAGAACACAAGTAATTTGAGAATCCTTACCTATAGACTGGGGGGAATCTGTATAGGGGTTACTCTTTACATAGTGGCAACGGTCTGTAGCCAACATTACTTGATAAACCTTCTCTGTCTTGATAATCCCATTCTCTGCAAAAGATGAAAAAGAAAGTGATGAGTTTTTCCACCTGAAGCAACACATATCCAATCACCACTAGATTTCAATTCAAACTGCTACAATAGTAACGCGGATTTCAATATGTTTAGCAATCTTCAGATACTGTTGCAAGAGACTACATTAAATCAGGCAAGAATCGCCTGCAGAATTTCATTTTTAAAAATAAACTTACCATCTCTATTCAAGCTTCCATTTAATGCTGAAAGAATGCCCCAAGATTTCAACTTTTAAAGCTTTCACTGCAACAAATGACTAAAAAAAAACTGGTGACAAAACACTATTTTAATTTTGAAGACAACATATACTTTAACTGCAGAAAGAAACATGTCCTTTTGGCGTACTTAGTCACCAAATTCCCCACAGGATTACAGTCCTTACAGTATTTACTCCACTTCATAGAACATAACAGCGTAATACAGACCCTTCGGCCCTCGATGTTGCGCCCACCAGCGGAACCAATCTAATGGCCCTATAACCTAAACTATTCTAATATTATCCATATGTCTATCCAATGACCATTTGAATGCCATTAAAGTTGGCAAGTCCAGTACTACTGCAGGCAGGGCATGCCACACCCTTACTACCCTCTGAGTAAACAACCTACCTCTGACATCTGTCCAATATTTATCACCCCTCAATTTAAAGCTATGACTCTTCGTGTTAGCCATCACCATCCGAGGAACATTCAACATTTCACAGAGTAATACCTCGAGTGACTGAGTCCAGACACGTTCCTGGATTTCTGGATCATCACCAGTGGCATCAAAACCTATTCCAATAATTCTTCTTCCCTCTGACCATGCCAGAACATATCTTCCTGAACCTGTAAAATACTGCAAGATGCATCTCTTCAATTAGAGACCATCTCTCCTGCATCTGTCTGTGGTAACTTACAAAGTCAAGTTGATCACAGAGAACCTCTGCAGTCTGTGATATTCACTGATTTGCAGGGAAGCGTGTAATCTGATCTCAAGGGTTTTCTTCTGCCTCCACTTCCATAGCAAGGTGAAACATATTAGCATTTCTGCCTAGACACAAGGTTAATTAGCTATCTTTGATTTCAACTTGCTTTCATCTTTGAAGTAAATGCATGACTACAGTACAACTTTTTACAACCCAATCCCAACACTAACTTTCTGGGATTTTAAGAGATTCAGGGCCTGCTGCCTTCATCTTTGAGCATGTACCTCTTCTCAGTAAACAGTTCTTCTAAAGTTTTTTTTAAATACACGGCTTACTGTCAGGCACAATCTAGAACAGATTATATAACCCCTCCATTTATCCCAAATTTGAAGATACACTTCCAAAACATAATTTTAATAAACCTCATTATTATAACATGACATATTTGCATAATTTGTACATTGATAGTTCAAGTTTAAAAATTCCATAATAACTTTTTGAAGAATTGCTTATAACATGCATTCAACAATGGTGCTCCACAAGGCTGTGTCCTCAGCCCCTTTTATGTTCCTCATAAACCTCTAACTGTATAGCCAAATTCCCCTCCAACTCGATTTTCAAGTTTGCTAATAACACCACCTGTGGGTCGGATCTCAAACAATGACGAGAACAGCACAGGAAAGAGATGATAATAATCTCTCCATCAATGCCAAAGTGAAGGAGACAGTCAACAACGTCATAAGCATATGGATGCCATGCTTGTGTTACATCAATGGGAATGAAGTAGAAACTGTCAAAAGCTTCAAGTTTTTAGATGTCCTGATCACGAACAACCTGTCTTGGTTCTTTCATGTGGATGCTACAGTTAAGAAAGATTTTTCTCTGTACCCCAGCTCTGACTGTAACACAACATTCTGCACTCTCTCCTTTCCTTTTCTACATATGGTATGTCTTGTCATATATAGTATGAATGAAACAATAATTTTCACTGTACACTAATATATGTGACAAAAAAAAATCAAATATAATACTTAGGATCTGATACAATGGTTTAGAAGAGTCCCAATTGTGGAGAACACAAAAACTAGATGCTATAAATAAACACACCCACCCAACAGGGAATTTGGGATAAAGATCTTTAGTCAATGAATGGGAAAAATGTGGAACTCAATACAAAGGGTGGTTGAAATGAAGCAGTACAGAAACATCTATGGGGAAGTTGTTTGGTCTTCGTTCACGGCATATTGGCATTGCCAGGCTAGCATTTATTACCTATATCCAATTGTAGTGAGCCCCTTTCTTTCTATATTATCCATTTGGTGCAGGTATAGCGAGAGTGCTGTTAGCTTGGGAGTTCCAAGATTCTGACCCAGTGATGCTTCACATTGATGATATTTACAAATCAGAATACGAGAGTTGGAGAGTAATGGTGCAGGACATAGTACTCCCACATACTTGCTGTTCTAGGTAGCAGAGATCATGGTTTTGAAAGGTATTGCTCAAGAAGCTTTGGGGAGGTCTTTCAGTGCATCGGTGCTGCAGTGACAGAAGGAATAAATAGCAAAGATGGAAGAGAAGATGACAATTAAGTAGGACTGTCTTTAATGGCATCAACACTTGAGTGTTGTCAAAGCAAGCAAGAGGAGACCATTCAATCACACTCCTGACTTGTACTTTCAAGGGACTGGAAAAGACTTTGGGAAATGAGGTGCAAGTTACTTGTTGCAGAACACACAACCTCTCATCTTTAGTAGCCACAATATGTGGCTCATACAATCAGCTTTCTGGTTACCCAATATAATATGAAATTGTGCCGCTAAATATAATGGAGAGATGCTTAAAATCTCTTGTTGGAGTTAGTCATTGCCTGGCATTTGTGTATCAGGTATGTTACCAAATGAGCACGTAACAGAAGGAGGAATAGAAGCATATGCCAATAGGATAATAAGTGAATAGCAAGAGCCTTGAATGGAGCATAAATCGGTTGTGTCAAGTGCTTGCTTCTATGCTGTCAACCCAATCCAATATGAAATCAACTGTCCTGCTCACCATTATTTAATGCATTTGCAAATTCCATTATTTATAAAATCTACAGCAAAATTGTTCTAGACCAGTGATCAGTGCCCATTAGCCACATCTCCCATTTGTGAAGTGGCTAGGGACACATGTTGAAAGCTTCCAAACTAAAAGACCCACTCAAACACTTGAAATTGGAAATAGAGTAGCTCATCCGGTACATAACTTACAGGCCTTAATAAATCCATCACCATGCAAAGGGGAAGTCACAATACAGGTACAGATACCAAACACAAATCAATCAATCTCCCTTCGTGTTAATATTCCTTAAGATTCTTTCGCAACATTCCAGCTCATGCTTTATGGTCAAAGATACCTGCCTCACCACATTGTGATATACTGTTCTATATTCTACAAAAACAAGCCCTCCAAACCATGATTTTGTACCAAACACAACACCAAATTAAACTAATCCTCTCTGCCTGCCCTTGATCCATATTCCTTGCAAATGTGCACTTATCTAAAAACCCCTTAAACACCCCTAATGTATCTGTCTGCAACCACCCCCCCGGCAGCACATTCCAGACACCTACCACTCTCGATGTTAAAAAAAAAATTGCCCCATAAATCTCCATTGAACTTTCCCCCCTCACCTTAAGTGCATTCGCCCTAATATTAAACATTTTAACTCTGGGGAAAAAAGTTCCGACTTCCCTCAGCCTCCGCTATTCCAGAGAAAACAACCCTCGTTTGTCTAGCCCCTCCTTATTGTTCATACCCTCGAATTCAGCAGCATCCTTAAACAATTTCACTCATCATCATATAACTCAATCAAGAATAAAATCTTTAAGTCAAATTTGAATGATAACACAAAATTATATCAAATATTGGCTGCTACCAAAAATAAATGCTTATATAAAACTTAGACCAGTACACAGCCACAAACTCCAAATAAAGAAACAAATCGCTACAGCAAACTTGGCTTCAAGTGTTGGGTCATATTACTCCTCAATCACTTCAAACTTCTCAGCTTTCAAAATGCATCTTCAATAGCTGTAAACATAAATGCTGCCAGATTTAGTGGAACTGGAGCAAGAGCCATTTCTACAACTCCCAATGGCAGTTAGTTTGGAAGGAAGAAACTTGCAATTCCACAACCTTGGAGTCTTACTCAACTGCAAAAAGTGCCCTCTATTATCAAGAAATTCAATTCGAATCTACAGTAAATTCTCAAGCTCCAGCAGAACAAAATTTCTACAACACAACTGTCCAATCTTCCTCTGGGTGCTCCAGTTTCCCCCCCCACAGTGCAAGATGTGCAAGTTTACGTTGACCGCCTGCGCCAAATTGACCCTTAGTGTCAGAGGGACTGACGGGGTAAACAAGCGAGTCTACAGGATAAAAACTGGGTGGGATTGTGTTGATGTAGACTCAATGGGCCAAATGGCCTCATTCTGCGCTGTCAGGTTTCTATAACTTCTAGAACCCAGTAAGTTGCAATCCAATTCAATCCTAGCAAGTCAATCTATTGCATCAGTATCCACAGGCTAGAGTCTCAACTTCAGCTTTTTTTTATAAAAATATACTTCGTTCATAAAATGTCTGAAAGAAACATTACAAAACATTTCAAATTGTCATAACGTGAAAGTGCAATAATATTGACATTTTTGCAGAGATCAAAGTGCACACCGAGGTGTTTCAAATCAGTAATGAGAATATTACAAACACGTCAATACTTTAATTAGATTACAAACAAGCTCAAACTATATACATTAGTCATTCTGCACTCTGAGGTATTTCAATATAGTTACATACAATTAGGGTTAAGCAGGGTCAGGGGTTTTCCACTGTTACCAGCCCCTCTGTGCACTGGTCAAAAGGCCTTACCCATTGTGCCCTGAAGGCAGTTGCCCCAAGCTTGAGTACATCCCTCAGCACATAGTCCTGGATCTTGGGACATATCAGCCTGCAACACTAATTGAGGACAATTCTTTGCACTAGAAGTCCAACAAATCTCAGGCAGACCAAGGAGCATCTTTTTTGAGTTTACTTATTTATTGAGTTGAAAACTTTCCAGCGTCCCTGGGAACAGCCCAAAGTAAGAGGTTTGACAACACCAATTTTAAATCCAACCAATTTATTTGATAGTAAACGTGCAAGCTTTCGGCTTTTGTAGCCTTCTTCAGGCGAAATGAGGTGTTCTGGTCTGCCATCTCTTGCCAAACCATCTTTGCAAAGGCACAAAGAGATGTATGACTGTCACAGCGATTTACTTTACCTCACACAGCAACTTCAAGGGCACCATGCAATTGTACAATGTCCTCATTATCAGTCTTTAATCATAAAAAGTCTGAAGCAGGCATGTTCGCTAATGACTGCACAATGATCAGCACCATTCAAGAATTCTCAGATACAGAAGCAGCCCATATCCAACTGTAGCAGGACCTGGACAATATCCAGGTTTGAGCTGACAAATGTCAAGTAAAATTCACACCGCACAAGTACCAAATAACGATCATCTCCAACAAGAGAAAATTTATCACTGCCCCTTGATACTCAATGGAATTCCAATGCTGAACTCCCCACTATTAATAACCTGGAGGGTTACCACTGACCAGAAACTGTACTGGACAAGCCACATAAATACTGTGGTTACATGAGCAGGTCAAAGGTTAGGAATTTTTAAGCAAATAATTCACCTCCAGACTCACTGAAGCCTCCCCGTAAAGCACAAGTCAGGAGTGTGGCGGACTATTCTCTACTTGCCTGAATTAATGCAACTTAAACAACACTTAAAAAGCTGGACACCATCCAGGACAAAGCAGCCTGCTTGACTGGCACCCTTCCACAACCGACTAACAGCAGCATCTGTGTGCCATCTACAAGTTGTAACACAGGAACTCACACAAGTTCCTTAGATAGCACCTTCGATCCCACGACCGCTACTGTCTAGAAAGATGGAGGCAGCAGATACATGAGAACACCGCCACCTGGAAGACCCCCAAGTCAGTCACTATCCTGACTCGGAAACTTATCACCATTACTTCACTGTCACTGGGTTAAAATTTTGGAATTCCCCCCTGATGGCACTGTGGGTTACCTACACCACACGGACCCTAACAGTTCGAGGCTGCAGCTCCAAATCACCTTCTCAAGAGCAGTTAATGCTGACCTAGCCAACAACACTCACATCCCATATAAAAAAAAGCCAGAATGAAGAAGTATTTCTAGACATCTTGAAATTCTGCTGGCTTTAAAATCCATTATTTCACTGAAGAACTATTTCAAAAAAACCTTAAAAATCATGCCAGCACCCCATCCACTCCCCAGATTAAAGCTTTAAATAGATCTCTGTGGTCACTTCAGGTAGCAACTCTTAATGCGATCTAACAGCCTTTCCATCAATTTTTCTCCATACTCACTATGCCCACAGCAAGTCAGATACATTATTGCCAGGACATCTCCAATAGTCTTTTGGAGCAGTGTTAAATTGGTGTGATTAAGTGTGGTTATTCAGCCATTTATCGAGTTCAGTTCTTCACACCCAGTTACAATATTAAATGAAAAAGTGAAATCTAAATTAGTTACGTTTAGATGTAACTAATCTAAATGTTACATGTAGATTAAACGTAAATGTAAATCTGACTGCAGTTCACTATTCAAACCAGTCACAACAGCTTAAACATTTAAGCCCTTGAGAAGGTGGTGTGGAGCTGCAGCCTTGAACTGTTGGAGTCCATGTGGTGTAGGTACACCTACACTGCCATTAGGAAGGAATTCCAAAATTTTGACCCAGTGCCAGTGAAGTAATGGTGATAAGTTTCCAAATCAGGATGGTTCTTATCTCACATAGCCAGGGGTATAAAACATTTTATCACTCAAGACAGGGTAAAAGTACTTTGCTTCCACAAATAATTGATATTAAGTGGAGCAAGATTTTTTTGCAGTGAAAATCCACTGAAAAGAATAAGTTTGCACTTCTAATTTTTTAGCCAGACAGCCCCAACATGTCTAAAGTCAGGACTGGGATTCTGAATCTCTTTCCATTGTGATTTCTTGGTCTTTTTAAAGTTGCCACTATTTCTGATTTGAGTTCTCAATGAGAAGAAATGCAGCAGAAAGCAATGGTAGCTATGTAATACCCCCACAAATTCTAGACTATCAGTCCTTAGACAGAATACAGCAAAAAGAAGTCATCAAGTCCTTCAACATTTTCATTGATTTCTTAGTCTTCTATTGATGTATTTTGTCAACTTAACTTGAAATGGTTTCTCTATGTATCTAGCAACGTCCTGTATATGTTCTACTACATAATAAAAATTAAATCTATCAGCTTTTCCCATCATAAATCTTTAGTTCCACCTTTATAAATACAGAATTTGTCATCTTGTATTGAAACATTCCATTTGGAGATGGGGTGCAGTAGTACCTCCACTAGCCAGATGGTGCACTAATACATGACAAACATATTTGGACAGTTCCCAGTACAAATTGGGGCACTGAAACTTGGAACAGCAGGATAAAAATAAGGCATAACTTCAAAATAGGAACAAGAAAGCCTGCACAAACTAGTTCTATTATCATATTCCCTCCAAAGTAAAAATAAGCACACACACTAATATACATAGATCCAGATATATAGACAGCTGCAGTCCTGAAATGTGCCACTTAAAATATGCTTATTTAGGTACTTCTCCGTGGCACTGTCAGCAATGTCAGACAGTACATGGTCTTGAATCCATTGATCAAAACATTAGCAACGTACTCAAAAACGGAGTAAATTTAGGAATGTTATCACCCTTCTGGAGTTTGAGTTTTCCAAAGATAACTGTTGGATGTTTGTTTAGCTACATACCCAACTTATCCAAACCAACCCCCAATACACAGCAAGCTATTTTAGGTGAAACACATAGCTGCATTAGGGAGTGGAAAAATAGTGATGAAAGAACACTGAAGGTGACTTCAAGTATGGAGACCAAAGAAGTCCACAGACGTGAAGCCTGCAGAGGGTTGTTGGATTAACTGAGAGGAACATAGAATGTAGAACATTACAGCACAGAAAAGGCCCTTCGGCCTTCGATGTTGGGCCGACCAATATAAAAAGCAATGCCCCTCCAAACTAAACCATTCCCTTCTCTTCCATATACTTATCAACTAACCTCTTAAACGCCACCAAACTTGGCGCATCTACAACTGCTGCAGGCAGGGCATTCCACTCCCGAACCACCCTTTGGGTAAAGAACCTACCTCTGATATCCGTCCTATAACTATCACCCCTTAATTTAAAGCTGTGTCCCCTCGTGCTAGCTTTCTCCATCCTAGGAAAAAGGCTATCACTGTCCACCCTATCTAAACCTCTAATCATCTTATATGTTTCGATAAGGTATAATAAATTTCGATAAGGAGATAAGGAGTATAGCAGTGGTAGGCAAGATCTTTTGAGAGCGTGGAGGCATTGGGATGAAAACATTAGGACATGGCAAAAATCGAGAGATTGAGTACTGGTAAGGAGACATTGACATGCAGATGAACAAAGTGACATTTGAGGAGTGTGAGAATGCTAGAATGGGTATACTGAGCACAATGGATCATTATACCAACAGCAAGAGGGAAAAGCACTGAGGAGGGGTAATGAAGAATCTGGAAGACATGGAGAGTGGGCACAGTGTCCAAACATGAAAGAAAGAGTAGTCATTTGGAACTTATTTAGTTGAAGAGTGAAAGGAGACTTGGATCTGAGATCACTTTTCATTCTTTTACATGGGTCCATTTCGATTCAAACTCCCCTTGTAGGACAGAATTAATCGAGTAAATCTTCTACCTCAGTTCACATTTTAAGGAGTTTTAAAAGCTACTTTTGTAGAGCTAAGCTGGGAACCAGCCCTCAGCACCTGATCAAAACGAGGAAGGCATTTGTGCTGTACCTGTCCAATCTACTGATGTTTACATTACTGTTATTCCCATTACACTCTATTTATATTTCTGAAGCACCTGTAACACAGTAAAAATATCCCAAAGCATTTCACAGGAGCAAACAATTAAAACATGCAACAAATAAGGAGATGGTGCATACCCCTGCCATTGTACACCACTGATGGAGGGATTGAGGTGGTGGATGGGATATTAACGAAGCAGATTGCTTTTCCCTGGACAGTGGCAAGGTTCTTGAGCATTGTTGGAGCTTCACTCATCCAGGCAGATGGACAGTTTTCTATCACACTCCTGAGCTTGCCATACAGATGTGTAAAGACATTGGGGAGTTGGAAGGTGACAATTATTTGCTGCAGAAATTCTGACCTGCTCTTATAGGGCTGGCCAGTCAAGCTTCCAATCAATGTGACCTGTAGGGCACAGTAGGTGGGTTGGGGGGGTGCTAAATGACAATAATGCTGTTGAACGTCTAGGGATAGTGCAAAAGTGAGAACATTTATGAGGATGTTGCTAGGACTGGAGAATTTCAGCTACAAGGAAAGACTGGAGTTATTTCTTTAGAACAAAAGGAGGCCGAGAATACATTTAATTGGGGTGTATAAAATTTAGTCAGCTGGATACAGTAGACAGTAGATACATTTCTCTAAGCAAAGGCATTTTTCCATTCAGAGGGTGGTGGGGACCGGAAGCAGTGACATTTAAAAATGCTTGGATGTGCACTTTAAACACTCAATGACAATGATACCAACCAGGGGCTGGAAAATGGGATCAAATGTGATAGGCCTTCAAGGACATATTTTATTGGTCCTAAAATTATGTCCTAAGGCTTATTTCCTGCTCTTATCCATGATCAACTTCCTTCTCTATACTGTTCAATATTCATCCTTTATGAAGCTTGCTTTTCTTTTCAACTTCTGTATGCTGGTGCCTGCCTCTGCCAATTTAGCTTAAACCATGTTAGTGAATGCCGATTGTATATTAAAATCCCACATCAGGGATTCGAGCACAAATTTCAAGCTGACAATCCAATATAATATAGAGCAAGTGTGGCATTAGTGATGCAATCCATGTTAAACTGAGGCCCACATATCCTTGGATCGGAGGCGCGGCAGAATTCAAACTCCCACCGGCAATGGAGTTCTTCTAGTACCCTGGATAACATTTATCCATAAACAAGTACCACAAAAATAGATCAAAGGACAGTACAGCACAGGAACAGGTAGTTAGGCTCACCAAACCTGTGCCAACACATGACGCCTTTCTAAACTAAAGCCTCTACGTGATCCTTTTATTTCTTGCCTACTCACGTGTCAAGGAGACTCTTAAACACTGCTGTTGTATTTGCCTCTATCTTCTCCTCAAACAGCATATTTCAGGCACTTACCACCGTCTGTGTAAAAAAAACTCACATCTCACAACACGTTTAGACTTTCCCCGTTTTACCTTAAACTATGTCCCTAGTAATTCACATTTCTTCTTTGGGGAAAAAAGAAACCCGATTATCCATTCTGTCCATGCCTCTGAATTTTGTAAACTTCTATCCGGTCGCCCCCTCAGCCTCTGACATTCAAGGGCAAACAAACCATGCTTGTCCAATCACTCCTCTCCAAGCAACATCCTATTGAAGTTTTCTTGCACCCTCTCCAAAGCCTCCATATCCTTCTGATAATGTCATAACCAGAACCATACACAATATTCCAAGCTAAATATGGCCAAGCTAAAGTTCTACAGAACTGCAACATGACTTGCTAATTTTTATACTCTATGCCCCAAATGATGAAGGCAAACATGCCATACACTTTGTTTACTTATGTTGCCACTTTCAGAGAACCGTATACACTTATGTGTACAGCAATATAGTCTGCGAGAGATTGCTGTACACATAATGTGGCTGCTGCAACTTCTATGTTGTAGGATTATTCCTTTAGTTAGAAGATGCTGGGGAGCATCCTAATGTTGATAAGGGAGCTTTATAAATGCCTTTTCCAAGCAGGTTTGAGGATACTACTTCAAGCTGTATTGCCCACTTCCTTTCTCTTCTCCCCCAACTCCTGGGATAAACCAGCAGTAAAATTTACAGCCACACAAGCAGCTACATATTCCTTTAATAGCAGTAACATCTTCATCACTGTTTAGTATTGTCGGTCAGTGCTATTGGTATTCAGGATTATGTACCATTGCTAAACGCCCTGACAAATTCAGGCCTCCAGTAATTTATTTCTCTGTCTTTATCTAATCCCTTCATTTTGAGTTTCCCCCTTCATTGGTCACTTATTTCCGTTCTTTTGCCTCAGCACTCCTCTTCATCAACTCGCATTCCAAGAGGTGACCTTCGTTCCTTCTAATTTTGAAATATGCAAATGTTTCCCAAGCATGTCCATCCAGAACACACGAACTGGCCTGAGTTATTTCACAAAATTTTCAGCTTCCAGAAAATGTAGCATCACAATGACTAAAATAAGTAGGCTTTGACAAAACGTCATCTGATCTTGAAACATCAGCTCTTTTCTACCTTACAGATGCTGCCAGACCTGCTGAGATTTTCAGCATTTTCCCTTGAGATCACAATGATTACATAATTCCAGATAATTTGTTCAGCCATCCCAATAATTAATTTTCTTGACCTTAGTTGGAAGGACCAAGTGAATGCTCACCCAACACAACTTTTTTTTGTCTGAAATCTACAAACAATTCTTCAGAAGCAAAGAATTGGTTTTGAAGCATTCAGAACATCCAGAAGATGCGAAAGATGCTAGATGCCTCCCA